>JANIJG010023727.1:0-57437 GCA_024611175.1 Megaceryle torquata
TTTATCAAATCCCCTCTCAGTCTTCTCTTCTCCAGACTAAAGAGCCCCAGGTGTCTCAGCCTTTCCTCCTAAGGCATCTGTTCCAGTCCCTTAATCATCCTTGTAGCCTCTGTTGGACTCTCTCGAGCAGATCCCTGTCTCTCTTGAATGGGGGAGCCCAGAACTGGATGCAATGCTCCAGGTGAGGTCTCACCAGTGCAGAGTAGAGGGGGAGCAGAACCTCCCTTAATCTGATGAACACACTCCTCCTACTGCACCCCAGGATACCACTGGCCTTCCTGGCCACAAGGGCACATTGGCGTTCCATGGAGAACTTGTTGTCTACCAGGACTCCCAAATCCTTCTCCACAGGGCTGCTCCCCAGCAGATCACCTCCCAGCCTGTACTGATTGAATATATTGAAATGCTGCTTGGGGTGAACAGCTGAATATTACTGCATCCACTCCCTGCAACACAGGCTTCTTAGAAGCATCATCTCCATCTCAGACATCAGACTGTCCAGACATCAGATGGATCCCTTATTGCCACAGGTAAGCAGAATACAAGTTGCTGCTGCTTAAGCCTCATGCAGTCTGCTTCTGAGCAGCAAGAAGTCACAGAAAGAGAAAGCACTGTTTGAACTCAGCACACAGTATTTAGAAATTACATAGGGGGAAGAGTCTATCAGCTGGTAGTCAGAGTTGATGGAAACATTGTTGGGGATATTATCTGCAGGGAAGTGCTTCACACCAGTGTTGCCTCTCTCCTGCTCTAGTCAGGGAGTCAGCCAGTCATGCACTCCTGCAATCTCAGTTAACCTTTCCAGACAACGTAATTCTCTCTCTCTCCTTCCCTTCTGCCCCTATCAATTCCCCCGCAGCTGCAGCACACTCAGGAATGTGCTTTGAAGAATTTGGAAGCTCCTTGTGGGCAGCATGGGTCTGATTCCCAGCATCAACGGCAGAAGAAATTGGTTTTGAGCCATGACTTTGGAAAAGACTCAAACTTTTTTTCTGCCAATTCACATGTAGCTTAAAACCTTTACCCCCACAAATTTCTGGCTTTGCCCCAGCCCTCCTCATGTCCTGGCCTTTACCACAATACCTCATCCTGTGAAAATACACTCTTCTCATCAGCACTCTGGCCCTAATACATTTACCTGTGTAGTCCAGCAGGTAGAACAGCAGTGCTGGTATGCTGTGAATACTTCCAGTTTTCTGTTCACCACCATCCTCTCATTATCAGCTTCCCACAACAGATGGACTGTAATTCCATAGGCACCAGAAGATTCAGTAACAGGGTGGAAGAGGCATGAGGGGCTGCTGCTTCAGTAGCAAGAACCTGAAGGAAAAAAAAAGAGATCTTGGAAGAAATATGGAGATCTGTGTCTAAGCACCAGCCAGGTATCAGCTATGACTATAGCTGTGGCTTGGGCAATTCAGACTGCTTTCTGTTGCCAATTCTGCCTTTTATTTTTTCCCAGGGATATGGGTTCCATGAGATGAAGCTAAAGACGTGACAAATTTGTTGCAAGGTACCATGTTCCCTCTGTTGGGATGGCACCCATTTTAATAACATTAGCCACAGTGCTCTTTAGTAAAGGTCCCTAACAGCATTTCCATCATCCTGCCAGTCAGCTAATATATACTCTCTCCAAATTTACAAATGATTATGAGGGGAACCGAGATGAATTCCACTCTTTCCTTGCTTGCATCCCCCTGGAAAAGTCACAAGACAATGTTGTTTAGGCTTCTGCAAAGGGCAAATAAATAACTAAAAAATCATCCAAGCAAAATAATGAATAAAAAAGTTTTTATGTTTTGACAGTTGATCAGCTTTCAAACTCACCACACTGGAAATGCAGTGGTGTTATGTGCACCCTTTCCCCACTCTCCATGTGCCTAAAAATAATACATATGAGACACTTCCGTCATATTGCTCCAAGGCTGAAATACATAGGCATTAAAGCCCCATCTGTGTCATTTAGTGTAGGACTACACAGTCCTCCACAGGCAAACCTGTGACCATTTTGCCTGCGTTCATAGTCCACAGAGCACAGGACGAGACTAAAATAAGAGCTCATGAACTTCATGACTTGAGCACAGCACTGCTGCTTACCAAATGAAGGAGTTTCTGTTTTCACACTAGTTTTTTTCTCCTGCCTTTCACATAGGCCCACTTGCAAGGGCCAGATCAATGTATCTTCAGTCATTCAAACTGGAAACATCAGCTAATGTAGCCAAGTGAGCACATCTGTAGAGTGCCAGACATCTTAAGTGCCAAATATCTGCACACCCTCCAAATCCAAAAGCCTTCGTTGAGAAGGCTCTTTCCTTGTGCACCAGCTTTCTTCTTGTTTGCATTGTACAAATTTTGAAAACCCCTTGAAAAGGAAAATTAGAAAATGAGAAATTAGAAATGAGTTAATTGGAGATCAGACTCCTAGAGGAGGAATATCTTCAATGTAACATGTACACTCATGCTCTGAGCAATTAATTTCTTTTCCTTTAATCTGTATCATAAAAGAAGTCACAAGAAAGTGAACTGAGATGAAACATTATCCTTGCAAGGTGGGAAGCCATGAGGTTGAGAACACAGAGAGAAAACTGCCCCTTTGCTTTGAGTAATATTATGAGTTGGCAAAATATTTTCAGTCCTTAACAGCTAAGCTTTAAAAAGCTCTTCCAAAGGAAGAAAAACCCCATGGCATAATATAAAAAAGGAGAGCAAGAAACTCTGTCACATAGCTAGCTCTGTTGCTGTGTTCCAGGCAGCGACCCATCAAGAGATGTCAGTCTCTGGAGAAGAAAGCGTGGCGCTGTCTCCTGGCACTGCCAGCATGGCTTGTGTCTGAGTGACAGGCAGCTGGGCTGGCCCCGTGCCAGCTGGGATCAGTCCTCTCTCTGAAAGCCTCAGTGCAGCAGCTTGCTTTTTTACAGAAAAAAAAACCAAACAAAAAGGCAGGCAGAGTTATGGACACATTTAAGGTATGAAATAGCATTCTCCAAGGTCAGGTGCCTATTCAAGCCTGCATTCCTGTAGTGTTTCAGTCTGGGGCAGCTCTTTTCAGGGGGCCAGGGAGGTTCAGGCTCAGCAGAGCTGTATGGGAGTCACCTGGGAAAAGCTCCACTGATCATTTGGTTTTTGTACAAACCTTAAGGGTGCACGCAGCAGCACCAAACCCAGCACCGCAGCTGAGGAAGAGGAGCTTCACCATACCTGCCTGGTGAGATACCCACCAGCTACAAAGATTCCTTACTACCATTTCTATTGTGTTTATGTTAATGGCTGATTAACGCCCCCATCCCCATTTAGTCACAAAACTGTCAACACAATTAAACATGTGTCAGAAAGGATGATCTGACCACCTCCATCCTCTACATTCAGGGTAACTCCAAGCCCAGCTTCACTCAACAAGCATTCTGGCCATACCAGACACTGGAAGTCTTTCCAAAGCCATTTTGAAGATCTGAACTGTGAGGAAAAGAGTTCAACAGAAGTTCACAGCTTATTAGCCTCTGGAAGTATTCCATGAGAGACAGAAATCTATAGGAAATTACGTTGATGAGGTGACATTGCACATTTATAGCGGGCAGGATTTAAAGTAATTTATTTAGAAGCTATCTCAGGGCTTCTGTGTGCTGATACAGTTAATTACATCTATTATGAGCCCAGGGATTGTGTTGGGTGATGCTAATGAATACCTGCCTCTCCTGGGGCATTGCTGGATCAGAACAGACCTTGCAATGCTGCCTTGGTGTCCCAATTGCCAACAGTACAGACACTCAAGACTGAAGGTCCTTTAAAAACATGACACCCAACAGTTTGATAAAGGGCATTTGCATACTCTGACTAGTAGCAGAATCCATTATAAGGAAGGGGTAAAAGGCACCTTCATAGGGTACCAAATGAAACAACAGGATCCTTTCAGTGTCCGTCAAGAGTCCTTAAATCACCTGTAAAGTCCAATTTTATTGCTCAGTGTCACAAAGACCCTGGTCACTGCCACCCCAAACTGTTCACACAGCTAAGCAAACGAGACAACAGTCATACTAGTGTGCTGCTCATCCTGTAGACATGCAAAGGTGAATGCTGGGGCAGACAGATGTCAAACACAGAGTCAGGATGAGAAATCAGGCAGACCCACATCATGTTTTCACTGTCAATCACATCCAATCCTCCTGCACTTTAAAGGCAGCATTAAGGATGCAAGTGTCCTTTGCAGAACTGCTTTAGCCATTACAGCAAAGCAACAGAAATCTGATGTCAGTCCTGTCCAGGGATCAAACTGTATCAAAGTCTCAACAAACCCTCCTGTCTTCCAGGTGACTTGATCACCAAAACACAGTGCTTTGTCCAGCTCTCAGCAGTTTATCTGGTTTTCTTTGCTCCTGGCCACACGTAACCCTTACTGATCTCCTCTATCAGGTCTGCTCTCCAATCTCTCTCATTTGCTAAGAAAGGATGGATTCCCTTTGCCCTGGGGGTCAATATCTTATGGTCCACGATGAGGAGAAAATGGCGAAATGTCACAGAGGATGGCTATGTGCGTTTCTCCAAAGAGTTCTGGTCTGATGCACAGAACCAGTGATCTCTCCTCATTACTCACGAGAGAAAACAGCCACCACTCCGCCCTGAGCAGTGCACAGCTGCTTTCCCCGGGTGCCAGGCAGAGCAGGTTTCCTTCAGCTTCTCGCTTGGGGCACAGGGCCATCTAGTGGCTGCGCCTCCAAAGAGCGGGGTAAAGCCACCACACCACAAGTTGCCGCTACACTTCAATCACGGATATGTTGGTAACTGTCCATAAAATCTGCTGTGGCAGTAGTGCTGTGAACGCACTGAGACACCCCTGGGGTGAGTTTTCAGCGGGTGAAACTTCTCCCACTGCCCAAGTCCTTTGCCTGTATGTACAGTTTTCCAGGACGTTCTCACAACCAGAGAGGGTGACCACGCTCTGGGGTGCAATTCCACACACAGCCTCCCAAATCCCCTTTTCTATCTGATAGGGCTATGAAAGACACCTTATCCTTGCTCTCCACATTCTCTCACGTGCAGCACACAGTCACAAAGGCAGAACAAGCAACCTACACATTTATTATGGGATTACCATGCCAAGCCCATCTGGTCCACAGCATGGAGGTCACTGCCAGAGATCAATTCGACCCTGAGAGGAGGCTATGGAGAAGGGCAGATGCCAAGCCATCGGTTTGGAAAGGCTACTTGCAAATCCCCACCTGCACTGAGCAACCTGAGCACCTGCTGACTGGAGATCAGTGGTAGGTGAGTTTATGGAACTGACAGATGCCTACAGCCAGTGAAGGACAGTAATCCCAGAAGGAGGCATCTCTTCTCAGGTAGGTGTTTCAGCACATCCACAAGCAGGGTGCCAAGTAGGAAACTGTAACAACTGACAGCGATTTGGGATTCAGGTCCTCACTGGAATGAGGAAGGAGCAGACACCCAGACATCCTGAGATGGTCTTCAGAGAAGACTGTGAAGCATCAGTTTTATCCACGTAACTATAGGACCCACAGCCATGCTACCAGTCCAGTAGGGACCACAAACAGCCAGGATCCTTATGCTGCTAAAAATCTGTAAGGATTTGTCTTTTAGACAATGCTGTGGAACAGAAAATATAACACACTGTTCTTTCCTCAGAGATAGGAAGATTTTGGGATGTCTTTTCAACCGCTGATTGCAAATCACTCCAGAAAGAGATTTTTTCTAGGGCTAACTGTGATGGGACTGACAGGAAGCTTACTGGAGCCTGTTTTTTTCACCATTTTCTCTGTCTAGTCCAATAGCTGCTTGCACACAAAATTAATCTCTAGATGTGTTCTAAACAGATTATTTTTTCACCCTGGTGACTCCAGCCTGACCCTTTTCAGACAAAGTAAACAAACAAGATCCCTACTCCAAAACAGCACAAAGTGACTGGGATTGCAGTGAGAACACAGGAGCAGCTTCCTTCTCAGGTTCATTTCCTTCCTTCATTCCCTGCTCTACATGGTTACTAAGGATGAGTTGTGAGTCACTTACGTGGGGTCTGGGTGACAGCCACAGTGAGATACTCTGGATTTATCCTGGGCAGCAGCAGGTCCAATGACACCTAAGTGACCACAACCATTTAGAAAATAACATACTGACACATAACTCCTTGGCAGAGTTGGCAAGGAGAACAGGCAGGATAATTCAGGAGAAGCACCTTTAAGTGATCTGGGGGCGGGGGGGAAGAAAAGATAATATGGAAGGAATCAAAGACAAAAGAAAGACTCTGAAGCTGAAATGGTGTGCCTTGTGCTGCAAGTTAATACTGAACTGTGCCTGGGGGAAGGAGGGCAGCAGGTTTTCTTTTGACCTGCAAATGGAAGGGAAGTCCATAATACAGGGCTGTGAATGTAGCCATAAGTAGAAGACCCCACATTATTTTTGCTGGTGGTAAAGCTGCCTCTCTAACTACTAAAGCCACACAGTCTGTCTCCCTGACTGGCAAGGGACACGCGATTGAAATTCACTAAACAAGGAAAAGCCAAGTGAAAAAAGTAACTGAAAACCAACATCATTGGAATTGCCTCTTTTCTGCTTGTTTTCCACCATCTCCTGCAATAATTATTTTTCTTTTAGCTTTGACATAAATGCAGCAGCCTAATGCATTCCCATGGGTTTTCTCAATCACCATCAAAAGGTAGGCTCTTAGAGCAGCTGCTTCCCTTAAAATCACCCAGATGGATTCAGCTCCTACAAGACATAGTGCCACTGCAATTAGACCTTTACAAGCCACCAAGTGCTTCAAGCTCAGCTGTATTCAGTTGTGCTTCCCCAAGAGACACACAAGCAAGCCTGCAGATGGAGAGGCACCGGGGAGACCCAAATCTGCACCTGTAGTGCACTTCAGCAAGCCAGACCCCAAGCAGGGATGTCACAACCTGTCTCAGGCCTGCAAGGTTAGGGTAAAGGGAGCTAGGCACAGTGTTATACCAAGCATAAAGGCCTCAAGGCCTGGATTCAGAAGTTAACTTACCCTGCATTCACAAGGAAAACATGTCTCAGCAAGCACAGGTGAGACACAGTGCCTCAGCAGGGGGATAGCCAGAGAGAGTCTCTGGCCCTCATCCAGGCCCAGCCCCAACACAAGCAGTGAACTACTACTGCTGGAAGGGAACAGGAGTCAAAACGTGCTCCTTGGACTGACCATATGCCACCACCTAGACGCCATATCCATGGGACTACCATTCTCCCCAGGGCAAAATACATGGTGCCCATCCTTACACGACCTTAGAATTCTCAGAGCCAGCTGCAAGGGACCCTAAACCCCACAGGGCTACCTAACCAGCCACAAAGAACCCCTAAAACCACCAGGATCAGAAACATCATAGGAGAAGAGAAAGAGAGGAAAAGGAGGTGAAGGAGGAAAGGGGTAGGTGCGGTGGTACTGCCTAAACACCTCAGGGAAGCTGTAAGAGACTCCTCAACCCCTCCTTAAACCCTACCAGACCCTATGCAAAGAACCTTTAACGCTCCAAGAGCTCCCTACAGTCCCCAGAAGCCCTGAAGGACTGCAGCCTGGCTGAGAGAGTTACACCGACCCCCCTCCCCTTCCGGGGCGGGGCGGATCGCGGCGCAGCGAAGTGAAGTGAGGGAGGCCGGCAGCACCATGATGGCGCAGCGGGCGCTTCCAAATCCCTATGCGGACTATGATAAGTCCTTAGCTACCGGCTACTTCGATGCTGCTGGGAGGGTGAGTGGGGTCGGGGTGTGGTGAGGCGGCGGGAGCGGGCCTTTCCCGGGGACGGATGCTGCGCTAAGGCCGGGAGGGGCCCGTTCCTGCCCTGGCTGCAAAGCCAAGGTGGGCAGCTGGGAGCCAGCCTGGTTCTGAGGTACTCAGGGGTTCCTAGTAGTGACCTGCCTGGTTAAAAAACACCCAGTTCCCTGGTTGTGCTCCCTCTGTGTACCTCCAGCTGACCAAGCCCCCACTTGCTTGCTTTCTTTTCATGTTTGGGGTTTATTTAATTTCTTCCTAGCTGACCCCCGAATTCACCCAGCGGCTAAATAACAAAATCAGAGAGCTGCTCCAGCAGATGGAGAGGGGCCTCAAGTCCGCCGACCCACAAGACTGCACCACCTACACCGGCTGGGCAGGTAGGGTGGCAGAGCGGAGTGGATCGGATGCAGCAGGAGTTCTCTAGAGCTGACTTTTAGGTCAGGCCAAGGCAGACCATGGGGTTTTTGGCTGTTTGAATTAGCACAGCAGATCTGTGTCAAGAGCAGTGCTTCTTTTGCCTGTTTTAATCCCTTAAATAGATTATGTTCTGTATTTCTTGAGACCCCTTGTTTTTGCAGCAGGGAGCGTTGCAAGGCAGGATTTGGGTCTTCTCTTGGTTAATAGTGCCCACTTTACGCAATGGAGAAAGTCAGCACCTGCTCAAGAGCAAACGTGGGAGCCTTCAAAGGGACTGATTCCACTTCTGCCCACAGTGGGGATGATTACGAGTAAACCAGTGCTCCATGAAATAGGTGGATGCACATGGTAAGGAGTCCTTGCATGTGGCAGCAGTGAGCTTATGGCCTGAGATAATGGCCATCTTTTCTGTTTGGGCTGAATGTTATCTTATGATATTGTCTGATTGGCAGGTTGCTTCATTCCTGTTCCCCTGATAATGCCCCTTCACTTAGCCAGTGCTAGGTTTGCTCTAGTACCTACTGGAAAGAGCAGAAATGCAAATGTCAGTATAATGAAGGATGGAAGCCGTCCTCATGCTATCTCTTGTGTGCAAAGCTTCCAGGAGCTTGTCTTTCTCCTGTTCTGCATTTTCAACCTGGTTTTCTCCCATGGGAGTTCCCTATGCCTGCCCAGAGAGGCAGGGAGGACACACCTTTCTCTGTAGCTGCTGCCATGTGCTTTGTCAGCTTCCTGCGCCATGTCAGGAGCCAGGGAGAGACCCTTGATTAGTTGCAATTAATATTGTGCTTGCTGCAAGATTTTTTTGCTACTGCTTTTTTAGTTTGGGGTGAGTTGTTTTGTTGTGGTGGTTTTGGTTTAGTTTTTTTTTTTTCTTGGTGATACGTTGAGATCCTAAATAGCAACTTTCTGCTTGTAATCTGGGTGTGGCTGCTTTGTGCTTGGATGCTGTGGAACTTGATGCCAATGGTTTGCTTGGGAAAATGGTTTTCATTGCATTGGTGCCAAACTGACATTGCAGTGTGATGATCGTGATGCCAGAAGTGTCTGCTTAAAAATTTTAGTAAGGTATACAGGCACTGGGAGCACTCTAGAGCAGTTCCCAAGAAATGCTAGAATGCCAGGATTAAATTCCAGTGTGGAAGAACATTGATTTCATCAGCTGCCTGGCAGTGCTCTGCTGCTGCCTGTGAATTTATGCATTTTTGTTTAGTGCTGGCTGATTTCATCTTGGGAGACAGGTTCAGTCTTTTCAGCCCATATGACTCTGCTCTGACGTTTCCTCAGATGGAAAGCACTCCATACATAAAGATGATCTTCAGTCATGAGGGTGCTATTTGGCATGATGGTAGTGTCTACCTCTGGCCAGAATAATTCAGGACATAAAGGAGAAAAACAATTAGGAGCTAGTTAGACTCTGAAAGTCTTCAGGGAGAAGTTTAAACACCTTTCCCCAGAGACCATGTTCCTTTCCTTAAGGAGCTTCGTGTTGGAAAGTGACTGCAATTGTGTAACAGTGGTTGAGAGCTGTGGCAGGATTTCAGGTTGTTTTTATTTGGAAGGGAGTTTCTCAAGAGAGATTCTTCTCTTTTCCTCCCAGGGATCGTTCCTCATTGGGCACACAACCTTTCCATCTTGGCTAATAGGATTAGAAAAAAAAAACAAGGGCAGACTTTCTTCAGGTCACAGCCAGCAAAGTGAAGTTTGCAGATATTGCACCATATCTTTGTCACCCTCCCTTCTTTTGTAATCCTTGCTATATTAATTTATTCAGTGCTGGTTTCCAGAGACAAAATTAATTGGGCCAAGACAGCAGCTTTTTCTGTAATTGCTTATGTAGAAAAGGCTTGTTGAGTATCTTCTCATGTAAATCATTGCCCAGCAGTCTGAAATCAACCCACACTCTTGTGGCCGCTATTAAGAGAGATTTGAAATGTGGCTCTCTTAGCACAAACTCTGCGTGAAATGTAACATCCTTGAGTGTACTACATTACACCCACTAACACACAGCATATGCTGGCATTTTACTTTGGTGCCTGTTTCTTTCCCAGTACATTTGACAGAGCCCTGTTACCCTGACCTGCATTTGTGCCAGGGAAGCCACAGCTTCTTGGCACATGAAGGTGGAGCAGAAGGAGGAAAGGATGTATGTTTTTCAGCTCAGAGGTAGTGGAAACACGCTTTCAATCAAGATTATCCAGCATACAGCTGAATGCCCTCAAAACATACTTGAATCGGCTTGTTACAGTTTCATTCAGTTCCCCATAGAGATCAGGGCCCTGTAGGCAACACCTGGTATGTGGCTGGGTATAGACCAGACAGACTGTTGTTGTGTTTCTGTTTCAGCTTTTAATCGGTTCAGCTCAGCTGCTTTAAGAGTTTTAGTGGTCTTAATCTGTTTCACTGATACCAAAGTATTGACCAAGGGAAGGTAAACTGCTGTCAGCTAATTCCATGTTTGCGTCCTGGCAGAGGTACAGATGCCTCGTCCATTTTCAAACAGATTAGCATGAGGGTGGTGAAGAGTATGTACATGTGTGTTGGTATTCCTCATAGTGCAAGAGGCCTTGCTCTAAAGACTACCTCGACTAGGAGCATAGATAATGGAATGGGAATGGTAGGACACCAACTTTGTTCCTGTCACTTCTTAGCTGACTGCATAAGCTAGGAAGCTCCCAAGTCTGGTGTATGCTGGACTGCTGTGTCCCTCCAAGATGATGAGGAGATTTGCCGCCTAAAATGGTATATAAAGGAGTGATTCCCTTTCCTCCCCATTATGGCCATGCCTTTGGAATTTTTCCCATGTGATCGTTCCGTTCACTAGCAATGTCATAGTCACGGCTTTCAGAACTCAAGGGCCTGTGGAGCAGAGCAGTGACCCCAGATGGCCTGGCTTGCCCCACCCACAGCTTTAGGCTGGCCTGGTGATGACTGGAGACCACAACCAAGGCTGAGTTGTCTTTTGAAAGTGCTCTACAAAAGATATGCTAGATGAAAGAAAAGCTATTTAAGAATGGACAGACATTATTACCATACCAGTTCAGGAAAGCTCCTGGAAAACCACCTTTCATTCACTTTAGTGCAGTATCTCAGCTTTAACCTCAGAACCTAGAGAACCTGCATGTCCTTAAGAGAGCTCTGTTCAGAAAAACAGAAATCCTCTGATAATCCCTACAGAATAAGAAGCAGTGAGGCTGCATGTGATGAGAAAGAATAGAGTGCCTTGTGTCATCCATATAAACCACATTCCTGCCAAGAGCATGGTGGTAGTTCTTGTGAAATCTCTGTTCTTGGAGGTAGTAAGTATTTGGAAGAGGCTTGGAGCAATAGCATGTGAATTTGAAGCTGCCCTTACTTTTCATGGATCCCCAACCTGCTGTAGGATTCTGTGATGGGGTATCTGGTAGGTTTCGTTTGGACTGGGCTGGATTTTTTGTTTGTGATTATTTTTTTCTTTTTTTTTTCTTCTTATTGGGGAGGAGCCTTTGTTACCCAGGTTTTAAGGCTGGAGAAGCTGAGGCCTCCTGAGAAGTGCACCAAGGCTCACAATACACTATGAAGGCAAGTTGCAAGCTGTAGTAAAATGCACCAGTGGCAAAACCAGATAGTTCTGAGCCTGGGATGATATAGCCCTCTGGAGAAGATGTTCCCCTGTCCCGTTCAGCATGGCTGTGGCATGTGCTTATGAGCATGGGATAATAGCCCATGCTTTTCTGCACCAGAAAAGATGCATATTGTGCCTTGAGCTGGGCAGAAAGGCTATGCCACCTCCTCTGTAACTTCTGCCTCATGCCCGAGTCATTAAAGTGGCATCGTATTTCTCACTAGAAACCATCCGGCTTCATTGCTACTTGATACAGAGACAGGTTTCCACCTCTTCCTTCTGTGTTTGACATCCTGCTTTGAGGTTGCTGGCTGATTTACTTCCCTGGGTGAATGCAAGATCTTTAGGTACTTTCTTATAGATGGCAGGTTTTGAACTGGTCCAAATTAGGTCAAGAAATCTTGTCTTGTGGCAACCTAGTGTCCTTTGTGAATGGATCAAGTTGCAACTCGGCTCCTGATGGACAAGGAGGCGTGTTAAGAACAGTCTAATGTGTATCCTGCTGGTGCTGCCAGCATGGGGACTGCAGCAGAGCTGATACTGAGCAGTGCTTCCTCATTTTTATCCACTCTGTCCAGCATGAAGGAGAAGCTTTGTTTTTTTTATTGCTGTTCTCCCAGCAGCACAACTGGTTGCAGTGGTAGTGCAATCCAACATAAAGAACAAGTCTAAACTTGCAGGGTGGTTGAGGCACAGCTTTACTTCTTTGATCAACAGAATGGTCACATGGATGAGGTATTCAGCCTGCTGCAGTGCTTTAGCTCTTGAGCAAGAACTTTACTGGTATCTTCAACGATGTCTGCTCTGAATGCAGTGGTTTACTAAAGTCAGGGCCATCAGCACTAGCCAACTGGTGCAGCTGGTATGAACAATTCCATTTTTACTATGTACATTTAAGTCTCCTCCTCTGTCCCACTCAAAAGAAATCTCTCGTGCAAAGCACCTCTCTGCATCTACAGTACTACTCTTACAGGGTAAGAAGAGGTGGTGTTTGCTGTCCTGCTGAAGGTGTGAAATCAACAGATTTTGGGAGAGCCACACAGAATTGATTTTTGCTTCCTGATTCTCTGCAGTGAGCAAGCATCTTGGGCATTAACACTCCAGTGTATCGGCTTCCTACACACTACAGATGGCACTACAGTCATCAGAGCCCTGCTAAAGGATATGCTGTTAGCAGCACACGTCACTGCAGTCCTGCTGTGTTCTCCAGCACATGTGGCTATGCAACAGGTCTTACAATGCAAGGATCAAAAAACTTTGAAGTGTGGAAAAGCCACAGAGAGGAATGTCCAATAGTAACCAGAATACAAAACAAAGCCCACATCATTGGCAGTAACTGGCCACAGGCAGACACTCTATGGCAGTTCTGTTGCAGACAATCGGGAGTCTCAGAGGTCACAAAAATAAGTCACGTTTCCAACTGGGACACTGAACACAGACCTCCAGGGCACACTGAAATGGAGCAGATCCACTGCTTACCTAGCCCCATTTGAGTGATGATGCTGTGTTTGTACTGCACTGAAAGCACGCCAAACACCCAGTCAGTTGGCAAACTCTACCTTGGTTGGCTGAGGTGAGGAAGGTGTTATTTGAGGGGGAGTGAGGCAGAGCTTTGGAATAGATTCTGCGGAGTAACACTGCCTAGCTGAGCCAAGTTCATCAGGTGGAAACTCTCTTGTTTCCAAATTGCATTGCTTCTGAAATACACTGCCTACATTTTTGCACACCAGTCAATAGAGGATGTTCCCAATCCTGGTGAGTGCAGTTTGTATCCCTCCACGGACAGCAGTGAACACTGCCCTTCTCCGCTGGCCTTCCCCGCTGCTGGGCTCCCATATAGCCCCACAGCAAGCTGAATGCAGCATGCATTGTGCTCTCCTGATCAGCTTGGGAGTATGAATTCCCTGAGGAAGGAGATGAGAAATTTTGCTTTAGATTCAGTTTGTAAGGCCTCTGGGCTTTAAAGAAAAAGGAAAAATGCAAGTTGTCCTTGCCATCCTTTAGTATATGTCTTTTTTTTTTTTTTTTTTTAAGGTACTTGGGATTGGGAAGAAAGGGGTGAGAAATGTTTTAAAAGAGGAGAGGCAAAGAAGTCAGAGGAAAACAATGCAGAGACATTTACTTTCTAAGAATTTAATCCTAGCAGTGGCCTTAGTGTGGTAGTTATGTACGTAGTTAGGGTGGTATGATGGCACTGGGAATAGAGGCTACTTACAAAGCAAAAAGTTGTCCATTAAATCAGATAAGTCAAGAGTGCAGGTTGTGCTCTGACAGCTATCAGGCCTATTAAAATCTAGAAGCTGTGCTAGGTGCTAAATAAATTGAGGAGAGTCACTTGACATTTGTTAGCTGGCAGAGGAGGGCTCCCCTTTAATGCTTCATATCCACATCCTTACAGACTCGAGTGATGGTACCATACATCTGAGCTCTCTCTAGAAATACTAACACTGAGCTGCTTAGATAAGAGGAGAAGGTTATTAGTTCCAGAGGGAAATGGAAATTTGCCCTTAATATACATGTGGAATTGCATTGTCTGTAGCACAAAGCTTTGCAGATTACCCATGCAAAATGAGAAGAAAACCTAAATTTACAATTGTCCTCAGTACCAAGGCAAGTAATTTTGCAGCGTGCTTGCATCCTTCACCTTACCACATCAACGTCTGTAGAAATTTGCTCTATTAATTTAGGCTTAAATGCAGGACCTGAGTAATCTTAAAAGCGACTACTGGTGAGGGGAGAAATAAGCTTGTCTCAAAGTGATGCTGGCCAGTGGCTTTTTTCAGTGCATGTTTGAAGATGCCAGATCAGAGGAATGGTTCAGTTGTGGCAGACCTTTCAGACAGACTTACTGAGGACTTCTTGGTTACTTACTAGAAGCTTCAAGAGCTGGATGAAGGCAGGGCAGACAGTGGCAAAGGACAGCAACTGATATGACTTCTCAGTAGTGGAATCATAGAATTATTATGGTTGAAAAGGACCTCTAGGATCATCAAGTCCAGCCTTCTTCCCAACATCTCACTAACCATTAGACCATAGCCTCCAGTGCTACATCTGCTTGATTTTTAAACACCTCCAGGGACGGTGACTCCACCACCTCCCTGGGCAGCCTGTTCCATTGCCCAACCACTCAGTAAAGAATTTTTCTAATATCAAATCTAAACCTCCCCTGATGCAACTTGAAGCCATTTCCTCTCATTGGAGTTGGTTTTGTATCTGGTTGGCCCACTGAGAACCTCCAGGGAGGACCGTGCAGCCTTTTCTAGTGTTCTAGGTAGCTGTTTATGTTTCAGACAAGGGCTGATCTCGTGGATGATGTGCTGCAGGGGAGAGTTGGGCATCTGCTTTCTTGTCTAGGGTGCACCAGTTCTTGGTGTATGTAGGGTTTGGTACCATCTCAGCAGCAGGAGGTGATGGCCAGGGAGCTGTAACAACCTTGCTGATGCTTCCCAGAGGGAGGGAAGGTGGGGGGGGAAGAGAGAAGGATGTCTTAAGGGTACTCCTTCACAGTGCTGATGATGTGTCACTTCTTTTAAAATCCAGGCCAAGCTAAGTGACCCAGCCTTTTACCTCCTGGTATAGGAAAATTGAGATAGGTTAACAACTCAGCACTACCATGCCCCAAGTACCACCTTTCCCAAAGATTTTTGTTGTTGTTGCAGTAGTCCCAGGTACGGTTGATAGATTTAGGTGGGTTTGTTTTGGTCTTACTGCTTGCTACTAAAATTGCATGTAACTTCTGTCATTGAGGACCTCCTGGGTCAGACAGTGCATGTCATGACCTGCAGTCCACTCCTGAGCAGCAACAGGTACAAGGAGGTCACAAAGCAAGAAAAGCAGCTATGGATGCTGCAATTACAGATTATGCCCCTGGATGTGCCTGAAAAGCCTGTCTAGAAGGCTCATGCCCTAGATGAGGCTGAGGGGTGGGCTTTTAAGTCTGTTAAAACAGCCAGGGTGCATAGGGAAGGGTAAACTTTTCTGGTAGGTGCAATCTTCATGTTCCTTTTGCAGGCATTTCTTTGCTGTATTTGCACCTGTATGATGTGTATGGAGACCCAGCCTACCTTCAGGTGGCCCACGAGTACACGAAGAAGAGCTTGAGCTGTCTGACAAGACGATCCATCACTTTCTTGTGTGGAGATGCTGGGCCCCTGGCAGTGGCTGCTGTCGTCTACCACAAACTGCAGAACCAGAAGCAGTCAGAAGACTGCATTACTCGGTAAAACTCTTGGTCATGTCTCTGACCTAAAGTTCCTCTGCTCCTCATAGAGCTGGTCTGGACTTGTTCTGGGCATTCTCCCATTTTGTTGCAGTTTTATGTGAGAGAGAATCCAGTAACATTGCAAGGCAGCCCAAACTTGTTCTGTCCTGGGGAAGGAGTTAGATGAAGGACAAACAGACTTGTGTGGCAGTCTGCGGATTGGGGAGCAAGGATATTGTTCAGCTGGCATTGCCGTCTGAAAAATAATTCCAATAAGCACAGGAAGAAAACCAAGCCAAAATTAAAATAAATAGAAAAAACAACACAACAAAAAACAACCAACCAAAAAATAACAACAAAACAAACAAAAAACCCCAGAAGGTAAGGCTTGTTATTTTTTCAGAAACCTTAAATTTAGCTTTACAGACATTTTGATTAAAAGGAGGAATGTGGTAGGATTATTAGATTCATTTTGTCTCTTGCTTCCACTTGCTATTTGTTAGTTGACTTTAACTTGATTGACAGCATCCCTTTCAACTGCTGCATGCAGCTGGTTATGATTTGTTTATTTCTTGCCTTTCTTCAACAGTTTTCAAATGTATTTTTGTTAGGTACTTAAAAGAACAAACAAGCAGTCCTGCAGTCAGATCAGCAAGTGGCAGAGGAAGGAAAAAAGGAGATACAGTTGCAAACCTTTCTTGCTTAAGGGAGATAGGTTTTGAGAAGGTGAAAAACAGCCCAGTAACAAGTGTCTTTTTACGCAAGGTCAGCACAAAACCAAGACAAAACCTCTGACTCTTCAAAACAACACAGAGTGCCCTTCAACAGCCATGAGCAAGTGATGCATAATATCAATTAAAAAAGCCACGGGTGGGATTTGGACACCAAATTCACACTCCCTTAACTAAGAATAGCTTCTGTTCTGTGTGGATACAGTCAGTCTGAAAATACAACTCTCTTCTTTATTATTGAAATAATCTGTGGTTTAGGTTTTGCTTAATTCTGTGTCAGGGTGGTGAATCTCACTATGATTAATGACCTTGCTAACAAAAAGGGAACTCATCTGCCAAACAGTACAGGCCAGTTGTGGTCATTGCAGAAGTCCCAAGCTGTGAAAAATCTGTAATTCACATCTTGCTGTAGCCTTCCTGTTCTGCCTGGGGTTCTGTGGCAGAATGGAAACTCATGATTAATTCTGTGCTGCCATCTAATGGCATAATAAAGGCAGAGTCTTGGAAGTTTGTTTCTTCACCCATCTTAGAGGAGGTTAAAATTAATATGTGGCTTTCTTGAAGAAGCAGTTAAACTGTCCTTACTCTGCCGCCAATTCCCAGAGTAGTTAGCCTGACCATGCTACCTCTAAAAAGAGAGTATTTCTTTGAGAAACAGCTCCCTCAGCACTCTTAAGTGGGTTTTCAGTATGCTGCTTAGTTACAGAATGGTTGTGAGGTTATGCACCACAAGCTCATAGAAAGTGCCCTTCTATTCCAGCTGTGGAGAAGGAGGGCCTCTCTCTGTTTTGTTACAGCTTTTAAAGCACTTCATCTTTACAGAATCCAAAGAGAGAATCCCATCAGCCAGGTTTGACCTGCAGTGGAAGAGACAGAAGCTTGCTTTTTCTTAGCTCCTTGCTCTTGTCTAAATGAGTTCATGACCAACAAATGTGCTTTTATACTCTGGAGATACTAACGTTTCAGAGCAGCCTATTTTCCAAGAGTCTATGAAAATCTGAGCGGTGTTCCAGGACTCCTCTTCTCTGCCACCTCCCACCAATTCAGGAGGTCAAAGGTTTGCTTTTAGAGTAAGTGGCATACAAAAATCTCATCTTTCATTACAGCTGCCTCACTTTCCCTTTGTCCAGAAACAAATGATTTTTGATAGTTGAGGTAAAAGGCTGTTAGGTGAGCAGGAGTTTCTCTTCCTTTCAGGGACCTCGATTGCACCTGACAAATGCAATCGGTTGAGCAGCATCCTAGGCATCTCTCGCTGCACACATGCCATGCAGCCCTGCCCTGCATTTCAAAACCAACAGAAACCACCAGTGGGCTTCCTGCCTTAATTGTCCTGGCTGTGGGAAAGCAGCTAGAGATAGAAATAGTAATGCATAAGGAGCAATACCAATAGCCCCAGCTGCTTCAGATTTCCCTACCTAAAGAAGATTGTTAGAAAATCCTTATGTGGGGGTATTACTGTTTATCCACCCATCCATTCCTTCTATTGCATCTGACATTTCCCTGACATCTCAGAGCTAAACAACATCACCAGCCAGCATCTCTGGCCAGCCTGCTGCTGGGCAGAATCTGTCTGTTGATACAATTTTCCTCCTTGGAAACCCTCTTCTTCATCTGTCTTCCTTGGCCTTGGGGACAGGGGACATGAAGAAAGCAGCAGGGCTTTTCTTTCAGCTGAGAGAGGAACTCCTCCATACTCCTAGTCTTGGAAGTAAAGTCTGTCTTTTGGGTTTAATCTGTGAGAAATCTCCCCATGTGAAGCAATGTACATTTCAAGTGGTACACGAGGAGACAGGGACAGTCCATCTTGAGACGCTGCTCTCTGCTTTCACCTTCAATATTCCAGCTCACTTTTGAGTCCAGTGCCAAGGGAAAGTTTCCTGCCATGAGGAGTCACAGCCCAGCATCCTGTCTCTTCTACAAGGGTACTCTGGACTTCCCTTTGCAACAGCTTGTTCTGCCCTGGAGCAAAGGCTGCCAAGGAATCTTTTTCTGCTCCTCGTCCTGCTGTGACAGGGAAGCCCTGCACACACACAGAGCTCTCCTGGCGGTTTTTTTAGCCCTTAGCAGGAAGTAGCTGAGAGAACAGCCTTGAGCTACTTATACTGGTATTTTAAAAGTGATGGCATTTTTTTAGATTGCTGTCTCAGCAGTGAACAGAAAAATAAAGCCAAAATCAGTCACATCCCTGCCTGTGGCTCTGACAGGAGAGGACATCCAGCCTTGTTGGAAGTGTGATGAGAGGCAAACAAAGGAAAGATTGCATCCCAAATGTGTTGGGTTACAAAGCACCAGTGTGAAGAGCTGTCAGTCTCTGTTAGCATTAGAGGAATATCACTAGGTTTGCAACATGATAATGGAGAAATAGCAAAGAAAGTATCTTATTCCGGCAGACTTTTTACTCTGCACTGTCCTTACTACTGCTCAGTTCTCCCTAGAGAACATTTCTTACCTGTGCATAGAGCCTTGATGTTAAACATTTCCAGCTGCTTCTCCCCACCTCCTACCTAGATTTTTATCTCATGGAGGCATCTCTTTCTCCACTGACAGTGTGGCCCTCCCCACTTGCAGGCATGGAGAGAAAGGGGCTTTCCTATCAGTTCTGAGCATAAAGGGTGAGATTTTTCCACGTACCATCAACACCTTGCTGCTCCTCAGTCCTTGAGCAGCCAGTTTAAGCAGATAGCAGTTCAGTCTGAAAATAGTAATTCTTGGCAGAGGGTTTGCCTTGCCAACACCATCACAGGGAGGTAATGGTGGGCAGCCTTTCCTGATCAGTCAGCAACTTTTTGCTGTTTTCTATAGCCCAGGTTTCCCTATGAGTACTTCACCAAAGCTTGTGCTCTAAGAAACAAGCATGTAGTAAAATTGCATAGTAAAGAGAAGAGCAGGCTAAAGCAGTAAGCCAAACAAAAAGCAGAGGGGAAGGAGGGATTCCATACCTTACATAGCTGCAAGGCTGAGACCCAGATTGTGACATGACATCTTGCAAGGTGTGGGCAGTGTGAAGGAACAAACCATGTTTTTGAGCTCCAATCTCACTGATGGGTTACATGGCTTTGAGCATCCTCTGATCTCCCCCATGTGAATTTTTCTTTGTAGCTTGCTCCATCTACACAAGCTTGACCCACGAGTGCCAGATGAACTGCTGTATGGGCGCATGGGCTATCTCTATGCACTGGTATTTGTGAACAAGCACTTTGGAGAGGAAAAGATCCCTCAAAGTCACATTCAGCAGGTACTGTGGCTTCTGCTAATTTGTTTGCTGTCTCTCGCCATGCAGTTTATCTTTGAGCAGGTAAAAATCAATGCTTGGTGTAGAGAATTCTGGCAACAAGGGAAAAAGCACATCATGGTATCCCTGCTGCTCTTCTTCCAAAGGAACAAAGTTCCCCCCCATCCATATTAATCCATAGGCAGTACTGAATTGTCATACATTTCACTCACTCTCTTCCCTCTACTTGGGCAGAAAAATAACTGGTTTTTTTTTCTGTGTCTGGATATTCACCATGCTGTGTCCACAACAGCAGCATTTCCTTCACCCACATCCATTCCCATCCACAGGTCTGTGAAGCAGTTGTAGCCTCAGGAGAGAGCCTGGCCAAAAGGAGGAACTTTACAGCAAAGAGCCCACTGATGTATGAGTGGTACCAGGAGTACTACGTAGGGGCAGCCCATGGTTTGGCTGGGATTTACTACTATCTCATGCAGGTAAGAGGCACTGGAGGGGAGGGGCCTTTAGCAGCTGTTTCACATTTCTTTGAATAAGGAGGAGCTGTTCAGTTGCCTCTTGGTGATGTTAAGCTGGGCAAGATCCCTTGTCTGATGGATTTTCTCCTGTGTTTGATCATGTGTTTTCACTTCTGAAGGTTTTCTCTGAGTCTGTGAGATTGAATTTCCCACTTCCATGAAGACCTGTAGAGAAATGTGACCTGCATTATACCAGCAGTTTCACATAAAGGAGGCTTGTAGGTCATCTGGGTCAGCGCTTTAACCTTTTGTGTTAATTGCTTATAAAATATCCCCCTTTGTTGGTGTTTATGGGCTTCCTGCATATTTGAGGTGGTTACTTGGAACAATCTCAGATTATTACAGAGTGAGAATCTCTGTAAGAAAAGCCTGGTGAAAGAGATTGTGTTCATAGTAGGAAAGGCCTTTGTTTCTAAATCAGGGCCTAGACTGAAATGTAAAAAAGGTGGGACTTTTTACTTTGATTAAGCAGCGGAGTTCTGTAGTGCCTGAAGTAAGCAGGACAAGCCAGGAGGTTGAGAGCTGTAGTGCCCCTCTGCTTTGATGCTGCCTTTCTTACAAATACGCACAACTCACTGGAGCTCTGGGAATATTCCCTTCCCTAGCTCTGAAACAATGGTGACAATTCCCCCATGTGGGTCGCTTTGTGCTTAAATTTACAGTGCTTAAACTCTTAGAAAAATAACAGCAATAAATAACATTGCATTTTCAAAGCATTAAGGGCACCTGCTGTGCAATGCAGATTATTTTAACATAGCAGTAGGTGATGTCTTTTATTAGACCCAACTCTCGAAGAAGGTGGAAGAAAAGTTTTCTTTCAGGACCCTCAAAGTTCAAGCCCTTATACAGGATAACCAGAGGTCCTGTGAATATAACCCTCTTAGGTGAATCGGAGAAGAAGGGGTGGTGGCTGTTTTTTAAGCAGATGATTTGGCAAGAGGAGGATGCAAGGCGATTATTGCCCAGGAGTACAGAAGGGCTAGTTGGGAACTGGGGAGACAGCAGTGTGTTATGAGCTGAAATTCGCACTAAGTCCCTAAGCATTTTTCCAGGGTGAAGTTTTAACTAATTGTAAGTGCAAGCATCCCATAAAATACTGCATGTGCTTCATGCTTCTCTGCTGTGTGAAGTACAAGGAGCCTGGATTGCCCAGGCATGATGCACAAAAAGCCTTGGGGGAAGCAGACAAGGGAAATATGGAGAGGGGAACATTCGACTTCTATCTCTAATAGTTTTACAGCACAAGTATTGATTTTTAATTTTCAAGTTATCACCCTGAGAACAGTGTGATCCTTAGATGAGAGTGCTCATTGCAGTCAGCTGTGGGAAATTAGAATGACACAGATTTCACATGGAGCAAAGTCATTGGAAGAGGACACTGAAGTCACTTGCTTGCTGCCATCTGAGGTCAGCAGTGAAATCAGCCCCTTGTGCTTACCCAGAACCATCTGTGAGAATGCAGCATCACCACCCAGCAGCTCAGAGCTGAGATTCTCTAGGTGTTAGGAATCATTCTTGGTATTCATCATGAATACTGACTTTAGACAGTTGACCTCTTTCAGGTAGCCAGAGCTGGAATAAAGTATTTCTACTCATGTCTGGGAAAAGAAGCATCAAGCCCTTTTCCTTAGAGAGCCAGGTTACACATGAGGGACAGTCTTTATTTCTGGGGGTGCAAGGGTGTGGCTGGAAAGAAGTCCCTGCTGAAGGGCAGAGCAGGCTGGTGCCAAGTGGGTATTTGTGATGTATGAAAGCCTGGACCAAAGAAATGACTTCATGTCCAAAGAGCAGGAAGGAATGTGGCTGTAGTCAGCTTTGTTTCTGCCTTTCAGGCAGATCTTGGGCCTCTTATGGACAGACAGAATGGTAATTCTCCCTGATTTAATCTGTTCTTTCTCTTAGCCTGGCCTCGGAGTGAGCCAAGTAAAACTCCACAATGCGGTCAAACCCAGCGTGGACTACGTCTGCCAGCTCAAGTTCCCATCTGGCAATTATCCTCCGTGCATTGATGACACCAGAGACCTACTTGTCCACTGGTGCCATGGGGCACCAGGTGTTATCTACATGCTAGTCCAGGCCTACAAGGTACAAGAAATCTTGCAGACACCCTTTGGGGACCCTTAAATGTGGAACTTCATCATGGAGAAGACTGTTGAGGCACCCCCTCCTGAGAGTAGGATGGCTTGTTACAGTTAAGTCACCCCCCAGGGACACTGACTGATACAGAAATTAATCTTTTAAAAAATTCTTTCTGAAATTACCCATCAGCTATGTGGTGACTGATGGTGACAACTAGTTGTCTGTGAAGTGATGATCATATAGCCCCATTCATCATATCAAAACCATCCTCCTTTAAACTAGGCAGCAAAGTCACAGCATTAAGACTTCAGTAGGAGAGAAACTTAAGCCAAGCCTTCCCTCACACAGGGATATTCTTTGTGTGGAGGAGATCACCTCAGCATGGGGGGATGTTTCTTTTCTCTCCAGGTCTTTGGGGAGCAGCAGTACCTAAATGATGCTCTGCAGTGTGCAGAAGTGATCTGGCAACATGGGCTACTGAAGAAAGGCTATGGGCTGTGCCATGGGACAGCTGGCAATGCTTATGGCTTCCTAGCACTGTACAACCTCACACAGAACATGAAATATCTGTACAGGGCCTGCAAGGTAAGAGCCTGTGTGAGAAATGGGGAGGGGATTATTCACTTCTGCCTCTTATGTCGCTGCCTTTGCAGCCCAATTTCTAGCGTGTCAGAGATGCAGCTAGATCTGACCAGCTCCACCAGAATAATCCTTCAGCAGTGTAGGTGCTGTCCAACAGCCAGTACAGAAGGAATATCCTGCAGAAGCCTTGCACTGCAAGGGGTAATGTGAGGATGAGGGTGGTATTTTTTTGAAGGTCTGCCCTTAACAAAACTTGAACACTTTTTTTTTTTCTTTTCCTCCCCCTCTCTTTTCTCAGTTTGCAGAGTGGTGTTTAAGCTATGGCCAGCATGGGTGCCGGACTCCAGACACACCGTTCTCTCTCTTTGAAGGTAACCTCCTTCTTTAGGTCTGTGTTTTGCTCCTGGATCTGAGCCAGTCCAGCACCAAGGAAACCTGAATACACGGTCCACTGCAGTCTTTGCAAAATGCAATGTAGAGGATGGGGAGGAAATTCTATTCCTGTTTTTACCCTTTCCTAGAAGCAGTCATCTTGTAGCACAGGCTGATGTCTTAGCTGGAGAATTTTGTCCTCTTGGGCCTCCTGCAGATTCTGCACAGAGGGCTCAAGGTAACTTCTTTCATGGATACAGGCCAAAGTCTGCTTTCTGGTAATTTGTAGCGTGACTTCTCAGATTGTCTCTCTGTGCATTTATAAGGATTAAAGTAATAGAATCATGGAATGACAGGGATTGGAAGGGACCTCTGGATATCATAGAGTCCACCGCCCTGCCAGCACAGGAACACCTCCTGGCAGGTATTGAAAGCTTCCAGAGAAGGAGACTCCACAACCTCTCTGGGCAGACTGTTCCAGTGTTCCATCACCCTCACAGTAAAGAAGTTTTTCCTCATGTAGAGGTGGAAATTCCTGTGTTTCACCTTGTTACCCTTACCTCCTGTCCTATCACAGGACATAACTGAAAAGAGACTGGCCTCTTTTACTTGACACCCACCCTTCAGATATTTTTAGTCCTTCATGGACTTTCCAGTTCCATTACAAGGGCAAGCGAGGAACAAACAGCACTGCTTTTGTAGGCCTTGTTGGCTCCTGTGGCACTTTGTGGCCCCTGCTAACAGCTCTCCTAAAATGTGCCATCAGCAGGTGTTCCTGAAAGAGACAGTTCTTCAGCTAACAAATCTCTCTAGTTTTGCTGCAGTCCAAGGAACAAGGGCAGTTACCTCAGTGAGGACCTGAGGCAGCAATGTCACAGGGTCCAAAGCTTTGCAAAGATACTCAGATTGCTAAACTTGTGGACAGACAAAGCAGAAGGGAGGCAGCTGGAGGGGGAAGGTCCCATCATGTTTTCTCAGGTGCTTTTCAACATGTCATTCACTTCAAAATGCTTACCTAAGTTGTTTGGGAAACATGGGTTCTGACCTTGGAAACTATTTAGGTCCTTCTGAAAACATTTTCCTTTCTTCTGTCTTCATGATTCACTCATCCCAAAGGGAATCTTTCTGAGGCACAATGTGTTTTCTTTTCCTCAGGAATGGCTGGAACCATTTACTTCCTTGCTGACCTGCTGGTGCCAACCAAGGCCAAGTTCCCCGCCTTTGAACTCTAAATCTGAGCTTGGCAGTTTACTGCCTGAATCCTTCCTCACTTAGAAAAGCAGTCGGAAGCTGTTTTCTCCTTCTTCCCAACTCATCGTTGTTCACCTAACTGAACCTAAATCCATCCTCCTGAGGGCATGCTGAGTTCAATAATATTTCAAGGCATCTCATCACATTGTTTCAGTTTAAAAGACAGAATGTAGATGTTGTTGGTGTCTCAAAGATGCAGGGCTAGATGTGGCATCAGGGATAAAATGTACAATATTTTGTTGCCTAGAGAGTTTTGCTATTTTTTTGTAACCCATTTCCTGGGAGAAAGTTTTCTATTGAATGTAACGGGCCATTTAATTTTGAACTTTTTTTTTTGTGCTGACAGGTAGTTGCAGGAATTTAGTTGCCTTTGGAAAACAAAAGATGAAAAACTGAGACTATTGCCCTATAAAATGTTTTTAAGTGTTTTCTCTCTGAGCACCCTGGGAAGAGGCAGTTCAGTAGCTGGGCTGTTCCACATGAAGCAAATGTGATGGACTGTGGAGTCTTGATACTTATATTTTTTAATGTCAGATTGCAAGTGGCACAGCTGGAACTGACATGCCAGAGCTTTGTCCTGAATTTCCTCATGTTTGCTTTAAAGGCAAAGGCTTGTATAGCTCTTTTGTGCATCTTTTCCAGTGATGGACAAATAACCCACTAGCTTTTGTGCTTATTTGCTACTTTATGCTAAACCTTGAAAAGTCTATTGCTCTTCTAATGAAAAACTCTGGTCTAAGAGTGAGCTATGCATGCTTGCTGATGTGGTCGCTTTGGTTTAGCTTTGAAAGTTTATTTTGCAGTCTTTATTTAAAATTCTGTATGAATATTTTAGGTGTTAAGTGGTGTCAGGCCCACCAGCAGCAGCACGGGAAAAGTGTATTCCACTGAATTCTGTCAGTGTTTAACCTATTACCTGGATGGATGTTGTTTACATGCTTTGTTTTAGACTGGATAATTTGAGTCACTTTGTCTTGTTACTGGCTGTTGGAGGGTGATATGCAACCACACATCTACCCAACTGGAAAATCTGCCCTATGTTAAAGAGCTTTGACCTATCAGGCAGACCAGATACTTGCAAGGGGTAAATCTAGTTTTCCATCCTTAGCTGATGCTACACTAATTTGCTGCAAGGGTAGGGACACTGCTGTGAGCCTGGGTTTTTCCTGGGCACTGCTTCTGTAAAGGAGATGGTTCATTCACACAGCCTGGTGTCGGAGCAGCATTGCATCCCAGGGTCCATGCGCTGATCAGAGGATTGTCAGGGGCTGGTCTACAACTGAGTGGAGCACTGTTTAATAGAACTGCTGAAACAAACAACCTTTGGGTTATTTTTACCCCTTGCTTTGTGACCAGGATTCACCATGTAGAAATCAAGATATGCTATAGGAGGCACACTAGTGGCTCCTGGAGGCTTACTGGCCTCCCACCAAGGCCTGAGTGTTAAAGAGTATTTAATGTTTTTCCCCATCTCCTCTCCACTGAGGCCAGTCCAGTGTTTTTTCTCACAGGCTCTGCTTTTCTTCCAGGACATCCTTTATGCTGTCTCCATCCAAGGCCTTGTCCTTACTGCTGTGGCTTCTCCTGGAGACCACAGTCCTGCAAGTTAGTGTGATTGCAGGAAAATATGCCAGGGGGCAGCACTGGCACCCAGAAAGGGGATGTGAATCCTCCAAAAAAGCACCCTCTTGCCTAGTGGAAGGAGGAACAGGCTGCCTCAGGGAGACTATGGTGGTCCAGCATCAGAGGCTAGACTGTCAGGAATGGCATGGGTAAAGGTGATCCTGTTCTCCAACACAAATTAGATAGCTTGAGCCTGTTTTTCTACAGTTTCCATTTCTATTAAGGTTTGTAGGGAATCTCTTTAGAAAGGGGGTCCATCAGTCAGGATGGAAAAGCAGCATAGTGCAGAGTTTCTGGGATTGCTTGGCTGTTCTCCTAAAGAGGAGGGGGGTGCTGCCTACTTCCACCCATTGTCATGGCAATCCAAGGGGGCAGGAGCAAGATGAAGCTTGAAAACATACAACTGTTGTTGCTTCCACAAGCTGAGAAGATGTAGGCATTTAACACTAAATTCTTTGCAGTGTTTGTTTGTCCAGGGCAGGGTTCTGTGTTTTTTTTTTTTTTTTAAATAAATGCCTTATACTCCCAAGAAATAAGTGAATGCATTTTGAATGCATTACCATCTGGCTCAGTTTGCATTCACCTCCTGTGTATACCAATGTGATCAGTAAGATGAAAACCAACCAATACTGCTAACCAAACATCATCTGTAGGTGTGCATCGCCCTCAAGAGAGGGTGGTTTCAGCTCAAGAGCTGACAGCAGCCTCAGCTATAAAAGGTGACACAGTGTGAGGGGACCAGTTAGTGCTGCCTCTGCCCAGCTTGTTTCCCATTCCCACATACTAACTTTTCATATGCTCAAAAACTGAATCAACACTGATATTAAATCCATAGCTTGTATGATGCTATCAAACAAGTCCCCCCCCTGAGCTGAACTGATAAATCAGGTTATGAACTCCCATGGCATTCATTTAATGAACTCTCTGAAACCACTTCAGAGCAGCTTTCTGGCTGTGGCATGGCAGACACCCGCCTTGTGGTGATAGGGAAAAAGCACATCAGCAACTCGGCATCCACAAATAACAGCTCAACCTCCTGCCCCACTGAGACATCATTCCCCTCTGACAGGTATGGAGCTGGCTGAGGTGGAGAATTGAGGTTGCATGTCCCACATGTGATATCACAAAAGTAGCTGTGAACAGCAGCCATGCTGGGCATTTGCTGCTGTCAGAGGGGCTTCATTTACACCTGAGTTATCCAGCCCAACCTCATTTGTCTCCAGCATCTCATCTTACCTCCCATCCCTCTTCACCCCTATCTTCCCTTTCCCCTCTTAATTTTGTTCATGTGTTTCCACCACAGTGTTAATACTTTGGGCAGTTTTGAGCAGAGCTTTTACTGGCAACACCCAAGGGAATGTGGCTGGTCCCAGTGAGACCGTAAGTCCTGCTCCAGGCCAGCAAGGTTCCAAAACACAATTTGTTGCAAGAAATTTTTTTTTTTTTTGACATTGAGCAGAACAACATAGACCTTCCTGCCCAGAACAGCCAAGTCCTTTGGCCAAAGTGTCTCCCACATCCCTTCACTGCACCCTCAAAAGAAACCTGAACTGAAGGCCAGTATCCAGAACAGAAAATCTAAACCCCAGGAGTTACAACTTGCAATGTTATGAAGTGTCTGGAGACAAAATCCAACAGAGCAGAAGTTCAACAGATGTGCTCAAAAAAGCAGTTAGGGAAACATGCTGTAGAGCAGCTAGGCTTGCCAGTGGCAGAGGAGCTGGCGTGGGGACACCCCTTGCTAAAGTGTGGGTGGAGGTGGCCTCAGGGGTTGTATGCCTCAGCAGGTAACAATGCAGCCTGGCAGCAGCAGCTGCCCTGCCCTTGCCAAGCAGACACCCACACCCTCCCTGCTAAACCATCTCTCAGGAGAGCTGAGACTCAGCTTTCGGGTAGCCCTTGGAAAGTCGCTCAAACCAAAAAGCCCACACAGATGAGGTTGTATATGTATCCTATAGGGGATGACTGAGATGTGAGAAATGTGGAAGCCCTTCAAGAATTGCACAGCCTCTAAGTGAGTCACAGGCACCCTCAAACCCCAAAACAAACAGAAAAAACTCAAAACAACAAAACACAAAAAAAACCCCAACCAAGACAAAAAAAGCACATCTTTTCCAGTCCTGCCCACGTAGAGCCACCCACTCTCCACAAGCAACTGCAGTGAAGGACAACTCATCCTACTTTTCAACCACACAGGTGCATTTTCAAGTAAATGCTCTGCACATTGGGTGCAGACACTCAGTGCCTCGCCACAGCAGTTTTATAGACGTAAAAGTTCTTCCAACAGCTGCTCCCAAATCCCAGAAGCTAAAGAGCCAACAACCCCTGTCACCACAGGCTGCTCTTGAGTCTGAATTCTCTTGCACTGAGCATGCCTCACCTAGAAGCCTATAGGGTTTAAGGATATCCCAAAAGGGCAAAAGCATCAAGAAAACCCATCTGGGCACATATGCTAAGGGTGCCAAGGCTCACCACTGAGGTATTTCAATGTCAAAGGAAAAAAACAAGCCTAGGTAGGGCTGAAATGGCTCCTGTAGATGGGCTTGCAGTGCTGTCCCCACGGGGACATGGCCTGAAGCCAAAAGGGCCAGCGAAGCCTTGGATCTCCCTGACCCTGCTGAAAGGCAGTTTGGGGAATTTTCAGGCAACCCTTCATTTCGGCCACGCGTGGGAGTGTAGGAGCACAAGGCAGGTAACTGGGCCTCATGGAGTGGGAGGTTTCTAGGGGGATCGCTTTGTTTTCCCCTCCTTATCTTGGCTTTTTCTGGTGCCAGTAAGTTTTGGAAAAATTGTTTTATGTGGGCTTGATCTGCAGCTCTGTAAAGCTCACAGACTTAAGCTGACTTACTGCAGTTTAGGACCCAGCCCTTCTGTAACAGCTGAAGGTAGGAGTTAGGGGGAGCTTAACTTTAAACAGCTGATCAAATTTCAGCCATAGCTAATAAACCTGTCTGTGCCTGACCTTAGCAGCAAGTCTTGATATAGTAATTAAAAGGATTCCACCAAGATCCAACAGGTAGGTTTTTATTGGGGGGGGTTATTGTTGTTTGTGTCTGTGTTGTTTGTTTGTTTTTTTTTGTTTTTCCTTTTGGAAAGAACAAGCTAAGTCTTCCATCATTCATAACGTCCCTCATTGAATAACCCCTTACCATGAGCTGGAAACAGATACACCACCATTCTCCTTATAACATATTTATGCTCCTCCTCTGCCCCCCCCCCCCCCCCCCCCCCCCCCTTTGCCAAATATTACAGAATATCACTTCGTACCAACTGGGCTTCAGAGTGCTCCTTCCCAGCTCCCGAGTGACAATCAGGAATACTGTGACTGCAAAAGTGACATTGCTTGGTTTAGGTGATGCTTTGCAAGGCCAGAGAGAAGATGAATTGCTTGCAGTACCAACAGCCCTGCTGGCACTACTGTGAACACGATATGTGGTGTCTGAGGACAAGCATTGCCCACCATCCCAGTACCACCCCACTGGCACAACTGACCTTTGACAACGAGGATGAGCATGAAGATCTCTGCCTACCTGGCTGGGTGCAATGCACAGCTGCTCTGAGATCCAAAGAGGACCATCACCACTTTGCGTCCTGCAGGACTTTTGCTGTTTTTGAATCAAAACCACTCCCTTGAAAGCTGTTGAGGAAAAGCAGAACAAACCAGATCTCAATATAGCTGTTAATTCAAGACAAAAGCCTGCTATCACCTCACCCACAAAGCTTTGTATTCCCAAGTGTTGCTCAAGCCAGCTTTCAGCCCCTAGTATGGTGGTTCCTGATGTCTCCTCCGACAGCAGAGCTGCCTGAAGACACTACTATTTCACTCCTTTCACCTCCTCACTCTCACCCACTTGTTTCTGTCTCCACTCTGCCCCTTTTGGAGAGGAAGCATGGTGGCTTTTACTCTGGATCATTTCATGGATATAGTTTACAGTACCACAGCAAGGGGAAGGCAAAATCCAGTGTGGGAGGAAGGCAAAATGAGCTTAGTACAAGGAAACCTGCAGCCTACCTCGTGTTTATAGGGAGGAAGCATTGGAGCACAGATCAGGACTATCCAAGAACAACTTCATAACCAGTATTTGGACAGTCTAGATGTAAGAGTTGCCAGCAGAAAGGGGAGAAGAGGATTAAGGTTTTCTTTCATGTAGCTCTCAAGTCCACATGCACAAGAGCCATTTATTTTTGTCACCCTGTGCTGGATGGGACACTGTGCAGCCACCCTTCACCCTCACACATTGTGCATCCCCTCTACTTCACCCAGACAATGAAAGAGAACAAATTTGCCCCCGAAGGACAATAAATCCTGTAATGAACAGCCACCCTCAAAGCCTGTGGATGATAGTACACTTCCTCTGCAATGAGGAAGACATCCATCAATGGATAAGGAGCAGAGGCAGCACTGAAAATCTGAAAAGCTTAAGAAGGGAAAAAAGCTTATGGCTGTGGGGAGCCATTTAACTCCATCTCCTCACGGCTGAGGAATTTCTCGCTGTCAGGACACGTGTCAGGCAGCCCTGGCAAAAAGCTTGTTTTGTGGCTGTTGTCATTCGCTGCAGCATTTGCAGTGATCTCAGGCAGTAATCGAATCCACTAACAGAACTTTGCTGTCCATAATCCCACTGGAGCCGGGCCCATAAATAGTTACACTGTAGTATGTGCAGGGCAGGAGCAAATGTTCCACATAGCGGCTGTTGGCTCTAATCAGACTGAGGAGTCGATCATATTTCCACCATTTGGCTGAGTTTTATTATAGCTACCCCTCCTTAAGGATACCCCTCACTAGTGAAGGGGAGAGCACAGTAATGCCAAACTGCTTCCTTGCAGGGGAGACCCAAAGCACCCCTTAGTTGCAAGGGTTTGCCCTATTTCCAGAGGCTTTTTGGAGCTGTTTTTTAGCATGTTGTGTCACCGAGGTGCAACTCCTCTATATTGACACTCCCAGTAGTAGATAGGAAGGGATCAGTTGGATTTTTGCAAGTGCCTGAAGAAGCATGAGAGTGACCGCAGAAGACAAAGTCTAAGAGACTGCAAAGGGGTCACCATGAAGCATAAACTTTAGTTGAGAGAGTATCCAACATCTAGGAATACCCTTGTTAGGAGTTTGTAGCTCATTTATCACTGTGGGAAAGAGGACAAACCCTACCTGGGTGGCAGCTAGCAGGTCACAGGCAAAAGCCACACCAAGGTACACCATAGTGGCTCCCAGAACGGGACTCCTTGCCCCACTGGACTGCAGCACTTCAGATTTACAAGGCTGACATATTCACATGCAAGTAGCTGGGCTCTGGCCCAGAAGTGGGAAGTTGCCAGTGGAAGCATTTGGGAACCCCTGGTACTTCCTAAGCACAGAGGATAAACTCCAAGGTGTTTATATCACCCAAAGCTGAGAAATATCCCATTCGACTAGGGCTAACCCTGTGCTTTACGAGCATAAGGAAAAGACAAAGCCTGATGTGGGGATCCCAAATGAGTACAAATGCATTCAGGTTTTGGGAGCACACAGATGCTTCTTAAAGCGGAACAATCATCTTCCATTACCTTTTTCCCCCTCTAACTTCACAATAGCAATAGTTCTAATTCCCTGATTTTCATCAGCAATAATCTCCTTTGTTCATTCCAATAACTTAGCCTTCCATTGAACAGTCTGTGCATTCAAGGGTTGAATTACTGCCTTGTAAAACCCAGGAGCAATGATATTAACACTTAATTCCCATACCCCAGATTTGTGACAGGCAATATCAACTAGGGAGAAATAAAGAGACATTCTACATAACAAGAGAAAAATGGCTCAACATCCTTTCCTTGCTCTTCTCACTTTAAGATTTAAATACGGTATGTGCTTTACAAGAAAAAGGCCTGATTTGGGACTCTTTTCAGCCACAATTTTCACAAAACCTATAGGAAGGTGATCACCTTCCTACATTTCTGTCTTCCTTTCTAATTTCACTGAAATAGTTCAAGAGAGTCAGAAATATCACTGGGAGAATACAGAAATACAGACAAGCAAGGTAAATCCTTAAGCCTCACCTTCTTAGGAAACCAGTCCAAGAAGAGTGAATTCTATTACTTGGAGTGTGGAAGTTGCAGCCAAACTATTCAGTTAGCAAATGGCTTAGATATACCTGAACAAATCTTGAATGATCCACATACATCTTGGATCTTCCTTGGATAAAGAGAGATAAATTTCCCAATGAATCCCACTATTTGGAATAAAACACCCCCACTGCATTACCAGCCTCAACACATTTTTGGCTGTGAAAGGTTCACGCCGTGTCCATGCAGATGGAACTGAGCCCTTTAATAATTTCAGATGATGGAATTTTCATGTGCCATCCTGCCACCACTTCTGATCCAAGTGGGAGATGCACTGTCTACACCAGACAGATTGGTTTTCAGGCGTGCTCCAACAACTGTCTCCTCTATTCAATCAGCTCGGGATGGTGCCGCCACTCCACTTTTAAGGCAGCTTTGGGAGCTCCATTTGAAACTGAGAGAAAGCCTCTGTCCACCTGGTACCATCAAAGGGTTGGACTCAAGCCTTCAAAGTCTCTACATGACACCTTGACAATTCTCTAAACATCATAATTTCATCAAAAGGAAAGAAAATTAAGAGAACATGAGCTGGAAGTAATACTTAAAGCTGCTCAGGCAATACAGATCATTCCAGCCCTTGCCTTGGACTGGGACACAGCTGACAATTGTCTACAACTGCCAAGCTGGAGCTCCTCCAACAAGTCATTTGGGAGAAAAACAAAGCAGAGATAAACCATTTTCTTTTGCTCTGTTTCCAGCATCTCTGAGGCAGCATTTCTCACTATTTCTTGGTGTGTCAGATCACACAGAGACACCAGTCAGAGCTTGAAATTTGAAGACACTTCTTTTACATTTGCCATACTGCAGATAGTAACATTTTTACAGCACTTTCAAAAAGCTCAGAAGCTGAGGAAGACATCAGTACCTTAAAAAACCAAGTATATATAGAACTGAAAGCAATCCAAAATTAATACTGTATCTCCAGCTTTATGCCTTCCAAACCTTTTGAGACAAGATCTAGGGAGGGAAAAAAAGTCTATAAAAAGTACTTCATTTCCTAGATGAAGGAACATCTGAACCATGTCTCCTTCAATTAACCCCTTACAATCATGCTCTGCCACTGATTATTTCCTGTACTTCACAGTCAAGAGGTACTACCACGGCAATGAGATAAGCTTTGGCTGGATTCATAGGTGCTGGGAAGAAGGCAGCATCCCCCATCTCACAGATGGCTGCCAACCCTTTTGCTATTGCAAACCATCCCTCTCCCTGCCTTGGGCCAGGTCTGCCAGCTCAGCTGGAGCAGGAGAAAGCTGGGTAGACAACCCTGCCAGCATTGCCCAGCCCTGGAAACTTGCAGGAGACATTTTCTGGGAAGATAGGTCACAGGGAACTAGACTGTGGGGAAATATTTGTTACCAAGTGGATCACAACCCTGTCCTTTGCCTACTTGCAAGCCCACCCCATATGATCCTTGAGGAGTACACAATCCACCAACGGTCACTAGCTCTTTAAAAGGACCAAGAAAATATGAGGTGCTTTACCTAACCACTGCAAAGGTCATTTGCCTGCATGGAAACCAAGTTACAGTGAAGTGTCCCATATCTGCTGGCCAAGACTGTCAAGAGAGCTGTTAAAAACAGCAGGGATCTCTTAGCTATCTATTCTACGTCAGGCCAGGCACCCCAAGAGCCCCACTAGCTTTTGGGCACGTTTTCTTCAGCTCCAGCTAAATCACTGGACATGACCTTTAGATATGACAGAGGGCTGGGAGCTTTGCATGAGCACAAATTAGGGCTGGAAGAAAATATAACAGTGAAAGAAATATCCAATTGTCAGTTTGCAATGGCCATGGGAAGGTGAAAAGCTCCACCCTTCAGGACCATACAGAAAGTAGGAAAAAAGGCACACACAACCCATCCAAATGAACAAGGCATACTAGGAATCTTTTCTGAACTTAAAACTGGAACCACACTTAATTGTGATCATCTTAAAGTGAACTGTCAGTAATAGAATTCCCCATACCTTTGCTTTCCAGGGGGACTAAACACTTTGTCTTATGACAGCACTAGAATGGAAATTCAGGCCCCATGATGCAGCCAATGAGCAGACTTACCCTGCCCATGAAGCTGTGCCAGGCCGCTGTTAAACTGTTCCCATCAATTCAGCAGCCAAGCATTTTCTGGTGATGCCACTTCAACGTGCTGGGTACCCAGGTCCTGTTTGTACGCACTTTCCTACCTCTTCCTATGCCTTGAAACCCCTTACAAGCCTGTCTGGCTGTATTTATGGCTTTGCTGTTATCCTCGTCATACCACTGCTTCCCATTAGGTGGTCCTCCTTAATTTGAACCCTCATCATGCCACACACAACACAGAGTGTACTACACATTCTTGCGTCCCCAGAGACTTCATTAGAAACAGACTTAGCTATCACTTGCTCTTTTAAAAAGCCATCTGCAGTAACAGATTTGCAAACTGAAGTGTGTTCAGACACCTTGATTTGGAGAATGTTCAGCTTAAAAATCCATGAAAGGAGGCCATAAGTTTTTTTTGAGCAGTTGTTTTGTGGTTTTTGTTTTGTTTGTGTCTTTTTTTGTTTGTTTTGGGTTTGTTGGTTTGGTTTGGTTGTTTTGTTTTAAAGAGGAGAGTGTTCATCACTTTCTGAAACCTCAGAATTGGTCTCTGAAAAATCACCGGTGACTACAGAAATCCTTGGCCAATAAATAATAATTACCATCCTCATTACTGAGCAAAGGATGACAGGGAAAGCAGGTCTGCTTCAGAGCTCACAGAGGGGAAGAGCAACCCTCAGCCACTGAAGCTGCCAAAACCACATTCCTCCTGGCAGATGTCTTATCCCAAGATCTGCCACTGCCACTTTCTGCTGGACTGTTTTCTTCAGCTGTCTAATCCTGAGCTGCAGCAAACACACAGCTCCCCTCCTCCCAGACATACCATGAGAGCACACCTTCACAACTATGCTGTAGCTTTGGATTTCTCCTCCCTTTGAAGGGACAGGACTGTGGGACAAAACACACTTGTTAAGTTAATTAGGAATGGAGAATGTCAGTTTTGAACTCTGTTGTGAATAAAGCAGATCTGCTACATTAGCTGTGCTGGGAGTGGGGGCAAGGTGCTTTTCAGCATTCACTACTCAAGATTAGCAGCATGATTGTGATAAATGTCTAAGCCCACAGTAAACTGACTTGATGACTGTTCTTTAGACACTGCTGAAATTATTAAATCACTATACAAAAATTCTTTTGGAAACTGAACCTTTCAGAAGGGGAGATAAAAACAAAAGAGAACTGTACATAGCTTAAAAAAAAAAAAAAGGAAATAAAAAGCAATGCAAAGAGATGATGTCAGGGACTGCATCCACACTGGAAACTTCCTCAGGGACATCTCTGCAGTGATGCTCTAAAGGAGCATAAGCCCCATCTAATATTAAAAGAGACTGACAGTCTCAATTGATTTCAGATCATAGAAATCACAAATGGGAGGGAAATACACCCAACTCCAAACAAAAGCAGCAGGCACAGTAATGACATTCCAGCCTCAAACCTCACAGGCTGATAACTACAATAATGTTAAATGTGCAGTAGCCCCCCCTCTCCAGGCTATCCTATAAAAGCTCTGCTAAACTGACATACAACTTGGGAAGAAGGAAGGAAGCACGCACTAGCAGGAGGTTGCTAACATTACACCACTTCCCACCCCTTGGAAGACACACCCAGCAAGGTGAAGGTTCCACCCATTGCCACCAACAGATTTCCAAATACCTTGATTCTCATATCCATCCATATATGTTTTTATCATAAGAAGAAACCTGCATGCTCATTGCAGGGAACAACATCGAAACTGAGACTTCATTTTATAGCTGTTACTCAAATGCCAAGTCCTCCAAAGCTTATAATTTAATTCTAAACTATTTCCCTTGCCCATGCCAATTCACTGAAGCACAGGAAGAGAAGAATTAATAAACCTTCTTCATCAATTATCTGTATGCAACATTCACAAGGACCAATCAAAACACACACAAAGTTATTTCACAACAGTTTATAAAGGAAAAGCACTGGCTTGTGACGAAAAGCATTTCTGAATTTTGAAAAACAAAACAAAACAAAACCAAACCAAAAACAAACAAAAAGACCAAAACCTACCTACCAAACAAAACCCCAACCCAACCAACCAAAAATCACAAAAAACAACCACACAAAAGAAACAAACCAACACCCATAATAAATGGATAATTCATGGATAATACTGATTTGTGAGTATAGAAAAAAAAAATACTGCAAAATACACACTTGGCTTTCTAAATCACTTCCATTTTGTGGAGATGCCTTATATTCTTTGGCAAAACTCTTCCCTAGATCTATTTGCTTTACAAAAGTTTTTTTCAAAATGTTTGCTTCAAACTAATGATGAATTTATCATTGCAGAAGTTTTCTGCTAGCATCACATTCTGACAGACACACCAGGGAGGACATAAAAATACTACATGATCTACTTGTTAATCAAGACTTTCCAAATGTTAAGTTGTGAATAGTTACATTTACCCATCTTTGACAAACCCAGAAATTAAAATTTATTTGCCAAAATTAATAGGTAAAAAGTTCCAACTGTGAAAATTGCCAAACAAACAGGGAGGCATAGCTAATTTAAAGAAATCATGAGGTTGGAATTTGTGGCAGGCAACTCTTTTGTGGCAGCATCACCTTTCAGGATCCATCTCCCACCTATTTCAGAGCTCTATCAGCTTCACAGAGTTGCTTGAAAGAGATGAGTTTGGGACAAAATTATTTAATAAAAATAACAAGCATTTCTAAACTGCCTTCAGGGGTAAGAGTCCTCATGAAGTACGTCATCAGCCTCTCCCTGGCAGCACTGAAGGCATCTCACATTACAAAGCAACCGATTCTGACAGAAGCTTAAAAAGCAGTAGAAAAACCCTCAGGGCTGGCTAATCAGCAGAAGTGGCTGAACTTAAAGCCTTGCTCATATCACACTCTGTAAGTGGACATCCAAAGTTCTGATGACATGCATCTTAGACGAAATAGCAGCTTTAAACTTCATATGTAATAGTGAAGAGTGCTGCAGGTGGAAGTGGAGGCAGCTTGCACTGGCTGCCAAACACCAGGCACATGCAGCTTTCATAGGGTATTCAAGTCTCAGTCATTCCTTATGGCCAGAGACAGCCCCCCACTGAGGGGATCCTTCAGCCCTTGTGCTCTGACATCTCACCCAGCTCCACAGGATTTTCAGGTCCTGGATCCAGCAGCGCCTTCTGTGAGAGTCACCATCTATGTCCTGCTAACCACCTCTGATCTCATAGGTCACACAAGAAACAAAATTACATTCTTGAGCATCACCATGTCACTTGCCTCCCTACAGCTAAATAAGGGGCGCAGCAACAGCGGGCTATTTAAAGAAAACCAGCATAGCTGCTTGACAGATCCTGGAGGAGAGACATTACAATGTGTGTTACATCACTGCTCCCCAAAAACCAGGTTCACACCTACGAGCAGTTTCAATGGGACGATTTTGTAGTGCTTTACCAAGGTTTGTCTTCACACAAAGGAGGAACAATAGAGGCTTCACAAGCACCCAGAAAAAGCCAAACTCCATCACAGCTAGTTCTAAACCGCTTGGCCAGGTTTATCCAGTGCACTGCTGGCAGCAGCAAGACCTTTCTGCCTCCTGGAAGTACCTGGCAGATCACTGTGTGCTCTGTCCCCTTGGACCACAGCGTAACTGGTTACTGAGTCTCCTCTCTCCCACTAAAAGCATTACGGGACTCACATAATTTTCTCATGACATTTCTAAAAGGAGGTTCTTTACCACTGACCAGCTAAGGAAGCACAAGGAAACCCTGCCAGGCCCTGCCTGTAGCCTCCTTTGCCTGCTGGTTGGAGGACTCCTCTCCAGCCACAGGCCAGGCACTGGGAGTGAAACTCCTGCTGGGGTAAGAGGACATAGTGCCATCAGAAAGCACCTGCTAATACTATAGAAGAACACAAGGCATCAAGCTGAGCACCACGATGGTCAAGAGGCTGGGCCAAAGGGGCAGCGTCAGTTGTAGAGGGATAATACAGCTGGAGTGCTGCAGGGAACACTGCCACCAGACACAATAGCCTCAAATCCCCAAACTTCCATCTTTCCATGTCAGTTCTCTACACACAGACAACTTTTACACAGGATGCTCAGAAACACCCTCATTGTGACTCATGAGAAAAGAGGAGCTCATCAAGTGCTCTATGCTCATTCACGTCCACTAAGACAACCATGGTGCAAACTATATTCTAAATATTTGCATGGATCTCTATCGGGCCTTAATAAGAGGCATTGACAATGCCTCTTAGATCCTTAAACCAGTTTTGAGATACATACAATTTGATTGATTATATGCTAGCATAGTCGTAGCCCTCTCTCCCCAAATAATATCATCTTCAGGGATAAGATTCAAAATGCACAAGTATTATCTGAAACTTATATAGGTGCCATAAATCCAGAGTACTTACTGCTAGACATGGAATAGAGAAAGCATTTTAGTTCCTACAGCTTCTTTCTCGCTGGGCCGCCTCAAAGTTTGTCTATAACTGAGCTATATACCACCTACATTCTAACACAACATGACTCATGAATGCCATTAGAAAATGGAGTGTTCTGCTGTATCAAACACACTGGGCATTTAGCAATATTGAAGCAAATGCAGATTGCATGCTCAGCAGAGACAGGATTTCAATAACAAGGAGAGTGTGATCACAGAGTGATGCTCACATCTCCAAGCTTCAGGTCCTGAAGACTATCCATACCTCTGGTGACTGAGAATTCTTACTGATGGCCAAAGAGAAAAACAGGTCCAGATTGTGACAGCAGAAGATTTCCTAAAACCAGAAATATGATCTTTGAGTTTTGAAGAGGTTTCAAGCCCAGACCATCCCCAACAGCAATCAGCAAAACTCGACCCACACCACATTAAGCCTGGTGATTTATCTCACCAGCCAGTTTGGCTTTTATATCCTGGTCTCAAGACCTTCTGGAGCACTTTATGTCAAAAATGAAAAGGAGGAAAAAAGTAAAAGAGGTTGATACCCCATAAGACACAATGAAACCTTCCAGGCAGTGCAGATATATGCAGACTCTGAGCCATATACTTAGCTGTCCTTTAATGCCCTTTTTGAGTCTGAAGTCACTCCATCTCATAGTAGATTAAAATGGGACCTGAGAAAGACACAGTTCATTTCAAATGGGCAGTAATTTAACTCCTCTGCTGCCTGCTCCATGGAAAAGAGAAGAAGGGAAAGGGAGTGAATCTCCACAGATCACGCACAGGCTGCAGGGCCCCAAAGCCACAGGAATTCCAATTGCCCAAAGCAGCATCAAGTGGATTTTATCCTATGCAGTATGAGAGCATGTGCCGAGATTAACATTTGATGTAGTACCTAGTCTTTACATTTACAACTACATAGCACCCCTCCAGGCCCATCAGCTAGTGCTTTCCTTGGTAGAGAGTCTTGCCTGGTAAAATCTGATACGCACATTCTACCTCAACTGTGGCCCTTGCCAAAGCAACTGAGCAACAGAAGCAAGGCACAGCCCTGCTCATGCCTATTTTGGTTACATTTAGCCAGGCACTTGCATTTCAGAGCCTGGTTGCTCAGTGATCTATAAACTGTTGCTTATGCAGATGAAAATGAGGCACCAAAAAAAAAAAAAAAAAAAAAGATTGAAAGCTTTACAGGCCAGGGGAACAGTGGAAAGAAAACTGCAAAGAGTACTTGAGTGACACTATTTCTTCCTCAGGGAACAATAGCATTGAGAAGGTGAGCTACTTGAATAAGAGCTGAAGGCAGCCTCCAAGTTGTCCAGCAAGAGCTGAGCAGCAGGCACACACCTTCAGGAAGCCGCTTCCCCCTCACATCAGCCCTCCTGGGACAAGGCAGGGGGTGACAGACATGCTTGCAGGCTCTCCGAGGAATGCCTTGTACGTCTTGCTGCCAGCTCTCCGAGGAATGCCTTGTATGTCTTGCTGCCATTTGCTGAGGGACACCAACGTCGTCTGGGACAGAATTAGAAAACCTTGAACAGGAGGGCAATGCAGCACAAGTGCTAAGTCAGCCGTAGGCTATATGAGGTGCACCAGTTGGTGCCTTCTTTCCCCTTCTTCAGATACTCATTCCTTTGCCTGCTTCTTCAGCATGGTTTGACTTCAGCCTTCGCTGCCCTGTGTTTGCTACATTCCCCTGGCTGCATTCAGTCTACTAATGCCTTACGCAGCACTTGAAGGAAACAGGAGGAGAATCCTCCCTCCAAAACATACCCAGCACCTCCCGTGAGCCCTTCATTTGTGCATGTAATCCAGCCTTTTTGCCATTACACACTGTTGGCTCCAGCATTCATCCATTATTGCTCTATTTCCCACCACCTGCAAATCCGACGTCTGCAGCTTTGGCCACGTGCTGGTGACATTCCTGCAGTCACCTCTAGGTTGCCTCCTGTGCTGTGTCCCACTCCTAGGTACACTGCTTCGTGAAGACAATTGAACCAAGACCACCAAAACGTTCTGACCTGGTCATTTATTGGGCTTGACTCTTCTCCACAAGCTTTCACAGTTTAGCAGAGTGTCCTGCAGCTGACAGCATCTTGGATAGCAAATGGCTTTGCTTTTATGATGAAAGTGCCTTGCACGTCCTGAGCACTGACAAAGCCAAATCATTTGTAGATTAATTAGGCACCCTGTTGCACACAGTCAGCATTACAGCCTGACTCTGAGATCTTGGGAGAATTTGCTGGCAGCAGATCCCTGGCTTGTTACTTTAAGCCTGTGGTGAAATGTGTGAGAATTAAACCAGATGCGCAACCCAGACAAGGCAGTAATCTCTATTTTATGACCAAACCCACGCATCTGAGAGAGCGCACAAGGATCTCTGCAGCATCCCGGTGTGGAAAAATGCACAGTCTCTATTGGTTCAAATACTGCTTAAGCACAGTGAAAGGAATTATATATTCCTTCCAAATTTGTTATGAATTATAGTAATTACCTAAATGCCCGGTTCCTTTCTGCATCTTATTGGGTTCTTGGCCTCAAATAGTCTCCCAGCAACAAGTTTCACAATCTAACTAGTGTTGGAAAAAACATCATTCCCAAATATTAGTTTTGAATTTCACTGAATCTCCCTTGTTAGTGTTAAAAGGCTTCTCCATGAACTTCCCTGTACTTCCCGTAACTTTGGATAACGGGATGTTTTCCCACTTCTGGGATGAAGAAATTAGGTGGTTGTACCAGGGCACAGCTTCAAACCATTGCAATCTTTCTCAAAGCTTGTTGCTTGCCAGTTGGTGTAAACACACTTGCAATTTTTCCTGCCGACACTGCAACCACCCAACCTTCAGAAGAGGAATGTGAAAATTCTCAACAGCAACGGTTAACAGACAGGAGCTGATCACAGGAAAGCAAGAAGATACCAGGCTGAAGTGACAGAAGATAAGACTGCACAGGATAGAATAAAGACTCCAAGATGATTTTGGAATAGGTTGACTCTGCTTTGGTATTTGTAAGCACTGTCTATATGCTCAGTGTTATACACTTTACCTGAAAGGAAACTCCAACCAGAGCCTTCTGAGTGACCAACAACACTTCCCTTAGTGCTTATCTGGCATTCCGTGATGAAGTCACCAACAATTTCACAAAACAATGCAAGGACACCATATTTGAATCAGGCACTCAAATAGAGACACACTAAATTCACAGTGGCCCTTTTGGTCAGAAAGTAGTAACATATAAATTAGAGTGATCTTGTCTGAAAAGGATCTTTTCCTCTGTAGTCTCCTAAACCAGCCCTCTTGCTGCCCTGTCTATCTTGAGCAGCATAAAGCACCCAGAAGGAAACTGCTAGCCTAAGCTTTTCTGAGCAAGCTTACTGTGGAAGAACCACGCTTTACCTTCTGAGACCCATGAACACCACAGATACGCTGTGACCAGCAGAAATGTCTTTTGGGCAGTCATTATAGCATCCCTTTGTGGATAATGAAGAACCAAGTAACTTGGATTTAAGTTACTAGCAAAATGGGATGTTAATTGCATTTTCAGGCATTTTAGATAGCAAAAGGCAAAAGTCTCACAGAGAGTTCATTGTGAAACAGTAAAAGCAGAAGCACTCGCCCTTTCATCCAACAGCTCCATGGCTTGTGCACTCCCCTGAAACATGGGAGATCTAGTCTCTTACTTCATTGTATGGATTCAAACCATTGCTTCTCTCCTCGGGCTATTGGAAATCCCAAGACAGAGACATGCTGTTAAAACTGGACCAGAAAGGCAGAGACTTCAGTGTAATTGCACAGGGAGTGGAGCCCAGCATGGGAACTCCCACTTCCAATCTGGTGCTGCAATCAGTGCCACCGCTATAGGACTTCAGCCTGAAAAAAGGAACATATTCCACTTCAAAAGTGTCAGAATGAATCACGTCAGTGCTCTGAATGGAAAAAAATGTTTCCCTTATATTAATTCAACTAAATGCAGCCCAAACGCATAAAGGTTTTGTGTTGGCCAGAACCACATCCTCATCAGTTAAACCATTTCTGAAAACCAAGCAAGCTGCCCCCTGTTTCAGTGAATAGCAGGATGAACAGGGCTTGGTTCCAATCACAAGCCTTCTCACAACTGGATTTTCTGGGACCTTGTGAAATGTGAAGCTCTGTCACGGTTCATTACTCCTCAACATGGATTCTCCTGCAGGAGAGAGGTATCCATGCACTCCCCAGGAGCTGTGCACCCAACCACGCAGATGCCAGTGATAATTTGCATCCCCAGCTGCTGCCGCTTTCCCTTAGAAGTGGATCTCAACAAGCCCCAGCAAGCAGGAGGGAGAGACTAGGGGTTTGCTCTAGCATTCCTGCTTGCATTAAGCTGCTTCTAAAAGCAGAACCACCACTTTCCTGCTGCAGCCCCTGGAAACAGCTCTGCAGCCTGGGGTGAGATGGTATGGCACTGCGAGACCTGTGAATGGCAGCTCTCATACAAGAGCACAAGGACTCTGTCTCTGCTGCACCACCTGGGACAACTTTGTTCCCTAGTGACAGAACTGACATACTCCCAAAGATACCTCAGAACACATCCAAGCTTGCCAGACAGCTAAACCCATGGTGTCCTGTCCCAGGCCGACAAGACTGACTGGATTCAAATCCGTAACCCAGCAACTGAAATAAGGACTTGCCATCCTCCTCCTCTGCAACTGTTCACCTTCTCATCTGATCAATATACAACTATTTTGTGGCAGCTCTTTACAAAACCTCCTCTTACAGCAGCATGAAGCATGTCCGGGGACATCTGCATTTTTAGACAGGCCACATTGTGCAGAGCCAGCACTAAGTTTAAGCTTCATTTTTGAAAGCTTATCTTCCTTTTAAAATATATTTGATGGTAACTTTGAGGCTTATTCCATTGCAAACCTCAGATGATTATGGAAATTATTAGATCATCATGGGTGGTTTCTTGCAATTACTTAAAGTTCTTATAGGTGTAGAGATGCATAAAAATTATTTTCAATTATTTCTACTGAAGTTATACCTCCAGGATCCATTTCCACCGGTGGATTTTGGGTTGTGCAATGCAAGACATCAGCACCACTGGAGATGCCCTTGCCAGGCCCCTTGGGGATGACAGCCCACAGGCTCTTGCTAACCCACACTGGTGCAGGAGAAACCATACCATCACCTGACCAGGGTTTCCTCTATCAAGCATCTCGAAGGCAGCCATCAGGGCTCATAAACCACAGGCTCTCTGTCCCAAAGCATTCACAAAAGCAGAGGCAGAAAAAGAGGAAATAAAATATCTCCTGGTCTGTGTTCTCTAAAGCAGAACCTGAGCCAAGGCTTCAAATTGTACACATCGGTATGGGTCTATTGATTCAGAAGAAATGACTCAACTTCCAAAACATCTCTTGTTCAAAGTCATGGGCTATAGCAAAGAAGAGCTCTGAGAACAGATTTTCTTAGATGAAAACACACCTATAGCCACTCGCCATCTTTTTCTTTGGCGTGTATTTTTGTGAGTTTACCTTCCTTAAAACACAGTATAGTTTGAGACAGAAATAAGGGCCCCATTAAAAGCCTTGCACTTATTAGCACAGAATTTCATGAATCTGGAGAATAAATGGGAGGAGGATTGCTGGACAAGGGAGGAACATTCAGGAGTCCTGGATTTTTCTACAGAAAATCTCAATCACATGGACCAAGGGGAATCATCTGGTTTGAAAGAGACAGAAACTGTTTGGCTGTGCTAGAAAAAAAGTCTACTGAAAACAGAAAGTCATCTTCTCCTGAAAGTTGTGTCTCCTGGAGAGGAGAGCAGGCAGATGCATCAGAAGACTGAAGGGTGATAAGATAAACAAGAGGCACAGGATGGGCAGGCAAACAAGGTGAAAACAGAAGTGCTGTCTTTGCCTGATGGCTAGTTTCCAATCATAAATACATTCATTACAAAAAGGAAACCTTTTGTGTGGGAAAACATAACAGTCAGCTGATCTCCATTCTATCAGGGCACAGCTTATCCCTGGGAGAGGAAAAAGAAGATCAGAGGAAAAGATTAAAGGAAACAATTTTCAATTTTAATCACAGTCTTAACATGATAGAAAGGAACAGTAAGAACAGCTGAAAGACACTCGGGGTCTGGGAGAGAGGTCTTGGCTGAGGGTACTGCAGTGTTTTCCATATTTGTCTGCTTTATTTTTAAACACACAGAGCCTTTGCTTGATCAACACTTCCTTGTAAAAGAAGGAAGCAAAGGAGGCGTGAGGGGCTATGGGGAGAGGCAAATGAGGTTGGAAATTGATGATCTCCCCATCCATGAAAGTCAAAATTCCTGCTTGAAACTGAATCCTCCTAGAGCACTACAGAGGCATGGGGGGAAGAGGGGAGAGAAGGAAAGAAAGAAGATTTATTACTTAAGCAGAACTGAAGTTCTGATGAGAAAAAGGACCGTCCATGTCTGAATGTCAATGGCAGATCTGAAACTGGGTTTGTCACATTTCCCTCTCTTTTGCATGCAATAAAGAAAAATACAGGGAAGGTATGGTTGGGGGTTTTAAAGAAAGGGGGAAAAAGCCACCAAACTCCCTTGATCTTCTGAAGCCCTGAACTCTTATATTCCATTTATAGCGTGAGTTGGAATGACATCCCACTTGATTAGCAAGCTGTCCAATCCAGCTGCATGTGTCAGGACTGTACGAGGCACTAAGTGAAATATATATATGCCCTTATAGTTTAGCACATCAGGTCCACCTCCAGGGTACAGGCTGTAGCTCATTCTGACCACTGCTCCTCTCCCAGGAATCACTTTTAAGAGTTTCTGAGTGGGTTGTTTTGGTTTGGGGGTTTTTTAAAGTTTTTTTGGGTTTTTTTTTGGGGGGAGTGAAACTTTCAAGTTTAAACAACACAAAATGGCACCAAAGAAGGACGTAAAGAAACCAGCAGCAGCAGCACCAGCACCAGCACCGGCACCTGCACCAGCACCCGCACCAGCTAAACCCAAAGAACCCGCAATTGATCTCAAGAGCATCAAGGTAAAAGGAAACGTGCGCTGATCGCGGACCCAAAGGGGAAAGGTAGCAGCAGAGTCCTGTCTGAGACCTGCAGTGAAACGCTGTGTGTGTTTGGTTCCAGTCTGGGGACTGCACTGAAATGAATGAGTAACCTCAGCCAATGGATTTGTTGAGCCACCTGAGTTTTTGATTGTTTTAGTAGCTGGAGTGTAAAGCATGGTGCATGATTTAACACAAGAATGACAAGAGTGAAGCCTGGTGATTTCAAAAAGTTGTTTTTTTTTTTTTAAGTGTGATCCTCAACCTCTTATCAAATCAGCAGTAGTCTGACCTGTTTGGTAAAGCTAAATTTAAAAGAAAGCAAAACCAAAACCAATACCACCCCCTTCCCCCTGCTAAGCCCCCTAAAGTTAGGTCCATGAGAACAGGAAAGAGGTACTGAAACTTGAAATGCAAAGTTTTCCCATAGCACTGTACTAAAACCAAACCTTATTTTGCAGTTTCCCCTCAAATTCCTTCCCAAATTTTTGCAACCACCTGATGACCCTTTGGTCATGTGTTTTGAGGTCAGCATGGCTTATCTTTCAAAGCAGAAACAAACAAACAAAAACAAATAAACAAAAAAAAAAAAAAAAGAGAGATTTGGCAGTTTCATCTATTTTCATTTGTATTGCACTACAAACATTGGGAAATGCTTTGCTTAGGAAAGAGGAGAGGGAGGTTAAGCAGTTAAAGAGATGAACAGGCAGACCAGTTAACTCCTGGTAGGACTATAAATAGTTATTCTCCACCTACCTGACAAACTGATTGGTCCCAGGACTGATTTGCTAAATTCTGCATAAGGAATCATGCCTATTATGGAGAAAAGAAGGATTATAAAGATTCCTAATAGGAGCAATTAATTTTCATCTCATGATGAATTCTGTTTCAGGTATCTTAATACATGTAGTCCCAAGATAATGATCCATTTATTGAAGCTTTTTAAAATTTATTTTAATTTTCACAATCAGTTGTCAGTATTTTTCTGAAACAGTATATAGCTTCCCATAAGACTGAAGCAAAATCCACTGGCAAAGCAAAACAAGAGCAAAAGGAAAGAAAAAAAACAAAAAAAGAAGAAATACTTAGAGCAATCATAGTAAAGGCTACACAAAAAGCCTACTGGTTTTGAGAATACCATCTGAAAACTAGATTAAACCTCAAATTTCACTTGTTTCCAGAGATGGAGAGGAACAAAAGCTAGATTTCCTGCTAAATAATTTAATATGATTTGATAGCTTTCTATGTCCAGTTCATTAGGAGAAAATAGAATTTTCAACTCCAGTGATCCTAGCTAATCTATCTTTACATAAATAGACTTAGTATTGTATTACCAGCTGAAAAACAGCAGGCTGAAGTCTGAGACATCTTTGCAGTTCACTCCTTCACCCAGACAGCTCTCTCTAATGGCAGGAAGTATATACTGGTAGCACAGAGAGAACACTCCAGGTTTTGTCATATTCAGACTGATAAGATAGCATCCCTAAATTCTTTCTTCTGAAAGATAATACCAGACAAAATATTTTCCTCTTTGAAGACTTGCGGGGTGGGGGTGACCTGGACTAGCAAGACAGACTGTGGCACCTCCAGGGCTGGGCTCTTTGAGAAGGCATCCAGAACAGCCATGGTGCCTGTCATCCTGCCTTGGAGCAGGGATAGGGACCAGACAACCTCCCAAGATCCCAGCCAGACATACCATGTTCTCCTTTTTCACTCTTCGAGAGCTCAGGCAGTGAAAAGAAACTGTTACTTTACAAGTGATTTGCCTGGGAGATGCAGCAGAGTCAGGAATCAAAAATCTCCCAAGCCTTAGCCCAGTCCCCTAATTAGCATTAATTAATCCTGAATCCTTCCATTCAACCACCAAAATCTCAGTAGAGGAAAAAATCACAACACCGTTTCCAGCAAAACTCTGGAGACAGTGAGCACTTAAAGCTAAGCTTTTCATGAAGGCTCTGTGAACGATCTTGTCCTGGAGCTCTTTGCGCTGATATACCAGGCACGGGTCAAAGCTTCCAGCACTTTGATCAAGGGCATCAAGTAGACCCCCCTCCACTCCTCAAGAGAATTAGCAGCCATGCCAGAGCTTGCTACTGATGAGAGGTGACAGAATGCCAGGCTGCAGCGCCACAGTGATTTGGGGAGCCAGGCAGTCAACAAACACACAGAACAGCTTTGTTAGCTCTTATGAAGAGATATCCAAGCCCCTTCTAACTGTTACAGCTGCAGTGGGAAAGGGTACAGCTACCTAATAAGGGGTTACAGCAGCCAAATGAAACACATTTGGCAGTGCACTTCATTTTAGATTAAAGAGAAAAAAAAAGATCATAATAGTTCCCAAAACAAACATTAAGGTGGTTTACAAACATGGTTAGTGATTCTTTCGGTGGTACCCCTCCTCTCAGACGCCCTGCTTGCCCCATCTTCAGGGAATCTGGCTTTCTGAATCCTGTAGGGTGCACACTTTGAAAGTTAGGCTTGGTTGTTTTGGTTTTTTTTTTTTTTCTCCCCTACTAAGAGGTCTCAAGCTGGGTTCTTGAAAATGCAGGCACCCCAAAATTGCCTGTCACCATCAGAAGTTGCAATAGGCCTTACCCTCTTCTGTTCTTTTCCCCTCACTTGAATTTAACACATTTATAGCAAATATTTGGTGATTTGCTAGTACTAATAGCAGCGGGTATGAGATTTTCTATTTTTGAGCACCATCTATTAACTATAAAGCTCTGTAACAGGAATACCTAACTGCTAAAGACTTAGCTCTCTAAGCTAAGGCCTTTCTCAGCTCACCTTAGGTTAAAGTACAACAAGAACAGGAAGAGAGTCGAGGCAGGGTGGAAGATTTTGCTTTTAAATGAAAAGATATAGGCCCTTTTCCCCCTGCTCTGGAAAAAACATAAAACACAATCTGCTTTGCACAATGCTTTCCAGACCAAATGTGTATTTCCAATTTTCGTTATTACTAGCATGGCCTGGATTTGAACAATAGGTACAAGGGTTAGATTAAATGATAACTGAGAGAACAACAGGGTGATGCATGCATCTGATAATTACCACAAGGAACCAACCATGATTAAAAGCAAAATGACTGTGTGGGTCATTTTCTGAAGAGACATCCAAGAATTCTGTCGTTAAAACTGCATCTCAGGACCTCCTCAAAAGGTAGCTTATCTGTTTTGTGAATGCTTTGTCTCCCACATGAGCCTGAGTAAGAAGAAACATTGAGTTGGCAAAGAGCACTACTATGGGTCAATGTCTGCAATAGCTGGGATGAGACATTAATGATGAGGACGTTTGTGCTTGTTTTTGCAACTTGTTTTTACTGGAAATCTAAGGGCCTTCCCACACGTACGATCAGTCCTTGGACTGAGCCCAAGACCATAGCATTAACTGTGATGTTTTGGGATCTGGGTGCTGAAGATGTCGAGTGCAGTGCTTGAAAGGCTTCTGCTTTGCAGACAGTGACCTGAATGTGTAGTACCCTGATAGTGTCACACCAGGCCCTTTACTGTGAGGATACACCTGAGTATCCACTCTCAGAGACAGAGTTCTTGCAATCATCCATGGTATAAGGGATGTTCAGTTGGTACACAAGGCTTCCCATGCTGGTGCTTTCAAGACTGATATCCCAGGACACCAACTATGGTATGGCCAACCACAGATAAGCTACCTATATCTTCAAGGGAAAAATACTTCAAAGCTATCAGCTAGTAAAAACATGCTAAGGTCTTGTGTAACTGTATGATGCATGACAAAGCCTGCTGCATGGAAACAAATCTGTGTGATCATTTAGTTTTAACTACAGAGCTCTTAAGGCAGTAAGAAGTGTTTCTCAAAGGGTCCTTAATTTTTATTATGTTCACTACTCAAGTAGGTCATCTCTGAACAGATGTTGCATTGGCTATAACCAGAGAGATAAATGCACTAAAATGCACTGACAGAAAGTTTCTGGGCTGGAGGGCAAGCAGGACTGCAAATGGCAGCTGAAGCACTCAGAGAGCTATTACACTTCAGACAAACTCCATGTTTGTCTGTGGAGTGAGAACAGGAAGGTTAACAGTAGCTTGGCTCATAGTGCTAAGGGCTTTCTTAGGAACTGGCAGTTTTTTGTGTGACATTTTTGGCACAGGCCTTCAGATTATGCCCAATCCAGCTCCAGCAACAACTCCAGAAAGCTTCCCTGAGACTGACAGACCTGTTGGATAAGGTCATCAGTCCCAAGTGCCCTTTCAGGTAGGAAGAGGACAAGGAGAAATACAACTTCACCTTAAGAGATGTAAAGAGCCCTATCTGATGCCATCCAGACCAAGTTCCTGATAGCATTTGACTACTGAGATACAGCACTGTTCAGGATTCAGAGCAGACCAGCCCCAGCCAAAACCCTTGTCACTGTGAACTCCTCCACCACTGATGTCAGACCCACATTCATGGCAGTTGCTAAATCATTGCAAGAGCAAGGCATAGCATCAAGGTGTCCCAGGACAGGTAACTTGGACTTCAGCTACACATCAAGACATCCTTTTGGGACACAGCTGAAAACTGAAGGAAAAGCAAACAGAAAAGCCACTGCTTAGTTTTCTTTACAAAGTTTTCAGAAGAGCCTTGCCTCCTTTTCTTCCTAAAGTGCTGCTCAGCAAGGGGTGCCTAAAAAGAGGGATTGTCCATATATATTAGTAGACACTTTTTATGTCTGCTAACATGAAAAGTTATTTGGAAAATAAATTTTTGCAAGATCCATTCTTAGAAATTCACAACATTGTCAGCACTTTAAAAAATGATACCTATAGCCTTTAGAGGGTTTTGGGAGTAACAAAATTTGGTAGAAATAGTGGAATTTAAAACAAATTACATAGAGTAACATTTCAAGATCTCACAGAGTAATTTCAATTGTTAACACTGGTTGTGTGGCAGAGCCTTTCTCCTGTCAACTAATAAATCAAAACAACCCCACAATATTTCTAAAATACTGTTTTAAACTGCTTTAGAGCACAGAAAGATTGTAACAGGTAGTAACAAGATATTTAAGATTCTTATATAAGGCAAGAAGGTGACTAATTTAGCCAATGACAAGTAAAGAAAGAAGCTGTCCATAAGGAGATATGAAACAGCTAAGCTGGAAATTTGCCCCTGCTTCACTAAGGCTTTATTACATCTTATACCCATTGCCAAAAAGCACTTTCAGCTGGCTGGTTTACTGCATAGCACTTAAATATCAAGTAGCAATAGTTTGAATAACATTAATTTTGTAACACTGCCGCTGGGAGGCACGTTAAAACAACAAATCCCACCAAGAGCAGGGCTCCAGATCCTCAACTTTCCTCCCACATCCTCTTGATTATACACATTCACACGAAACTAAATGTAGTTAGAGAAGGGACACTAACAGATGAGCACAACTGCATGCATTTCCCCCCATGAAGCTAATGGAATCTGTTCAGAATGATATGATCAACAGCATGGCTAGAGCACATTTCCCTCCCAGACATTTCAGGTGGGCACATTAATTAATCATCAAGGCTCATCCAAAAGTTTTTGCACAATTGTAAAGCAACATGGAAGCTACAAGCTTTAAGAGTAAACAAAATGGAAAATTACAGAGAGTGCTTAGAAAAAAAATTTCAAATTCATCTGAAGTTAAGTCCATTAAATTCAAAGATATTTTGAGCTATTCTTGCAAACCTCATGGTATCTCACACACACCATTTTCTCTCATATATTGACTGGTCATTATTATTATTTCTTCAATTGTATTTCCAGGCAGCTCTGCTTTCAAAACAGAGCTGTCATTCTCAAGAGCTCATCAGCTTCTGATGTTTCTCCACCACATAAAACACATGAGGCTAAATCCATTAGAATGTTGATTCTTACTTAAATGAGAAGTAGCCTCTCTAAAGTCTGTGGCATCAATCACACAAGCTATCGAGCCAGGGTGAGGGATGGGAGAATGACAGGCCATTTTTCAGAGGAGTCAGAGTTGTGTAATCCCATACTCAGTGATGTCTAGTAGAAAAATAAGTGCAGCTCTATTAATCAAGGAGCAGGCATTAATGGTGAAGTGGCATCTTATGAACTGCTGTAGGCACAATCCTAGCTTATCTCCACCCTAAAATAAGAATTAAAAAAAAATCTCTAGTCTGGAATAGAAGTCTAAACATACATCAAGTATCCTAAGGGACTTTCCAACTTTCTCCTCTCCGATTTTCCAAGATGTCTGATCTGATCTGTCTCTTCTACAGAAATAGTACCTTGAAGTATCTGGTGACTTGCTAATAAAAATCCCAAGATGATTCCCTTCTCTGTAATTCACTCAGAGTGTAACAAGCAGATGGAGCAGCTGAATACTTTAACTCCCAGCGGCATCTTTTCACCCCGTCCAAACATTTACATATATACAGTGAGCACAAAGTGACTGACACTCAGCACAGCTGTACTTGGCCTCAGTGCCCACCAGCCTAAAGAGGTGAGCACAGCACCATGCTGTGAAGGTCAAGGCCCTAAGGCCCACAAAGCAGTGATTTGGTGGGAAATTAGGAACTTCGGTAGTAATTTAGAAATAAATATTTGTGTAGATTGGGTCTTCTGCTTTGCTAGCAATAAAGAGTTGCATACAACACTGTCCATCTCACCCTATATAACCAGGACCTCGTCAAAACACCTGTCTAGCAACAGGATGACAAGAAGGTGGTCACAAACCATCAGGGAATATCCTTAAACTTCAAAGCAACCCAAAACCCCCAAACACACCACCTTTTTCCTTTGGCACAAATAACCTTCTGGGTAATAACTTTGGACATAAATAAGGGCTAAGCCAAGCTAAGAGAAATCCAGGTCCTTCTGTTCCTTCCATGTGCTGCAGTTTCTTCAGCCTTTCATTATTTCTACTGAAAGGAGGGTATGCATTTTTTTTTTTTTAACATAATTTCCTGAAATTTCAACATCTTCCCTAAAGCCCTGAGACCCCTCATGTCCTTTGACAATGCAGAGAACACTGCCAGGATCAGAACAAAGATCAGATCACTGCAAAATACTTCTTTTGACCTTTTGAAGTTTATGAAAGCTTCTTACAGAATCAAAAATCTTACCTTTAATTTTTTTTATGGAGTGTTTGAAACCTTTTCTATACTGAGGCCATCTGTAGGTGTCCTTACTCAAAGCAAGTAGCATTTTAAGCCCTCTGTGACCCTGTTGGCTCAAAGCAGTGCAAATCTTCATTCAAGGGAATGCAACATGGCCACGCTAGAAATTTCTTCCTAGCAAAACTCTGCCTAGTGAGATTTTATTCCAGAAACAGTAATAAAATGAGGGTGCACTAGTGTTTCCTCATCTAAATTCTGAGCCAAAGTCTCACATGGTCAAAAGATAAATCAACTTGTACGTAGACCCCTCTCAGATTATACATATTTGATAGCCCATTCAAGCCAGATGGCTAATCCAGGTATCAGTTTTCTATAGAAAAGACAAATGCACCCCAATTATCTTCTGTTTGTCATCTAAAGTCTTTAGGAGGAGTTTTGTTGTAGCCAACCATAAAACTTATCTGGAAGTAAAAAAAAAAAGTTCAAGGAAATTAATCTCTTGTGTGTTTGTTTGTTTTTTAATTTATTTATATTTTTTTTAATTCTGTTTTCAGGGGAACATTTCCCAGTTGCCAGACTGGCAAGTAAAAGGCTAATGGCAGAAGGAAAATTGCACACAAGACAACATTTCAGCTCTGCCAAAGTCTTTAGAAAGCTTCTCTACTAATGCATTGGACCTGATGGCCAAGATCTGGATTAGCTTTCCACTGTCCGAGTTCCAGCCCCAGACAGTACGAATCAGGAGGTCTGCACTGTGCTAAACCTGTGTTAGCTCATTCAGACAAAAGCATCCATCCCCTTTTCTATGCCACACCTAATCATGGCTACACTTTGTCCTGAATGTGTCTCTGTTTCCACAGGCTAATAGATTACAATGAGCAGAAGAAAACAAAAGTGAAGGTTTGGTAGTAGAGCATTTTTCATACTCAGTATATTTTCCAGATATTCCTCCAAAAACGCAAGGAATCTGTTTGGACAGAATGCTTTCCAGATAAAATGGCAAGCTTTGCAAATTCTTTGCAGTAGTTTTTACAGTAAGAGGTTAATGCCTTCGATCCAACCAGATATTTTGACCTACTTTGATTTTCTGTTTAAAAAAACACCAACCAACCAACCACTGAAGTCTGCTTGGATTTCATTCTTTCTTTAAGAGCCCTCCATATACTGAAGGGACATTTACAAAGGTTATGCTTATCTTCAGGGTAACTAAGCGAGCTACAGGAGAAAATTTCCCTCACTAATCATATTTTGTCATTAGAAAAGGAGGAGCAGTGAATTCTCAACAAAGGAAATCAACAGAAATTAAAGAATGGGATTTGAGTTTCCAATAGCGAGTCTGTTGTCATAGAACCATTCCCACCCTGGCACCATGACAGTCCATCCAGTTGAGGTGATAGGAAAAGGAAGAAGTTTGAAGCAAAGTTTTCCAATCCTTTTACAACATCTCACAGCATCTCCTCTGAACACACCAGTGGGCTCCAAAGCTACCATGCTGGTGCCCTGCCTAACCCCAGCACCAGAGCACAGGCTACTGTCAATACAGATTTCCCACTGCCCTGCAGGGTAACATCTACACATCAGCTGCTAACCGAGCAATACAGTTGGGTACAAAACACACTGAGAATTTTATCCCTTAATGGTCACATTTTCCAAATTTTGAACAACACAGAGGAAGAGCTTCACAGTCAGACACCACCTATCAACAGGTTAATCTTCTACTCAGTGCCAACAACTGTATCACACTGAGCAGAGAAGCAGCAGAACCACTCACCTATGTTGAGCACTAGGGTTGAGCAAAACAGAACACAGAGAATGTATGAGGACCATCCAGCTGCATCTAACATAACCTGCAAGACATATGTAGAACCAGCCAGCCAGGCAAATACATGGTACCTTTGACCCCTAACACTCCTTGCTCACTGACTTTACAGCTTATTGGAGAAATAGAATCCTTCCCTATAAGGAAGTCTTGGTAGGTCTCAACAAGGAGTATCTCCTCTTGACAGTACAGACACAGAAAGTGCTGACATGAATCAAACTTACTGCCTGCCACTCCCTGCCCCTCTCCAGCCTTCTAAAAATAGCCATCGTAAGATGTCGATCAAGACATGGAGCCTCCTGTCACTTTGCCCTAAGAAAGCTAAAGAACTCGCCAAGGGGAGGGACTGCTTTCTTCTGACACCTAATCTAGGTGATGCCGTCAGCACCGCTGCATAAATAAGGGGAAGAAAGGCCAGGAAAGCAGGACCACTCTCAAGACCTTTCAGCTAATCCCTCCTGCCTGTCTGCTGCTCTGCTTTTCCAACTCTCAACCATGGTGGGTCCACTGGAAAGCTAGTGGTTAGCAGCAAGCCAGTGTATTTTACATAAGTAAATTGGGCTTCTCGCTCAAGTTAGTTCTAAGTCTGGGTGGGGGGAAGAATGGTCCAGAAGACAGGTTTGCTTCAAGTTCTGCACCAGGAAATAGTGGATGTGCAGCTCGTGTAGCTTCAGACAGCTACAATTTGCTAATGCTGTCTGCTCAGGACTTAGTTTTGGTGGTTTTATTTTTAAAATTGGGTAATGCCTGATAAAGTAGTGAAGGAAAATAGTAATATTTTAATGTAAGAATATCATAGTTTAGTACTTTATAAAACAATATACTATCAAAAACTAATTGAAACACAAACCTTAAGGGATTGGTTTAATTTCTATGTTAATGTAATAAAGCCTGCTTATTAAGCAACACTTATTTCAAATAGTCTTAATAGAACAGGTCTATACTAAAAGAGTACATGACCAATGGTACATTGATGAGTTTGCTAGTTCAGAGAGTTCAGATTGATTGCTTCTAGCCACAACCCTGGCTTTCCCCGGGATGCAGATTTTAATGGAATCTTTAAAAACAGATATAGTTACGCATTTTTACAAGGGAAGTTGATAGTTTAGGTTGCTATGGCCCAATTACATTAGGCAAGCCCGATGTGGGAACACTCAGCTACTTTGTGCTATTTGCTTTCTCTCAGTGCATTTTCAGCAGCACTAGTTCTTTTTTCTCTCTTTCTCCCCAACTGCAGTCCTTCACTCCTGACCAAATTAATGGTAAGTGAAATGAAAGTTAAACTTTTAACAGGGACCAGAAGGGGGGGACACAACAGCTAACAAACGCTAAATATTCACTAGTCTTAACAGCTCTTTTGCTATCTGCATTACTTCTGTACATCTGACAGGCCACATTTTTGCTGTTATGGAAGATGACTCATGGATTGAGCTGGATGCTTTAGAAAACACAAACAGGTTGTCCCCCAGCCCCCCCCTTCCTAAGCTATTTTTTGTGATTGATTTCCTTCCAACAGATCGAGTTCTCCAAGGAGCAACAGGATGGTAAGTTACAAGAGAGCCAATGTGTTTTACATGTATGTGGGTTCAAAGAGGAGCTACAGGCTCAGATATTTAACCTTTATGAAAAGATGATCTAGGACTTCAGCTAATATAAATCATCACCCTCTTGACTTCAGAGGAGCAGTGCTGAGTTCTGCTGAACAATAATCTGACCGGAGATTTACATGTAATTTAGCTGGGTGCTCATGTGCTGCCAAAGCTGAGAAGTTTATGCCGTGGTACGAAGAGGAAACATGCTGGTGTTACCAGCTCTACCTACTGAGCATCTTTCAGTTGTGCTTCTGTGCTGGCCCTTCACAAGGATGCTGAAAACAGGCCTTGCATTTGAAAGTCATAGGGGAAATAGGCAGATGAAGGACAACAGAAGGAGAGAGTGGGCTGAAAATTTAAGTTAGCTGCTCTACCATTGCAATTTAACATGACCAGAAGATGCAAGAGGCCCACATGTCACTGTTACTGTAAATACATCCATGATGCATGGAAATAGCAAGTAAACTGCTACTTATTAAGACAATAGTCTGGATGTGCTGTATTCTCTGCTTCATAAGCCACCATCAAGTTCCAAATTTTTAAAATTATATTTATTTTTCCAATCTGCTATAAAGAGAATGAAAAATTCTAACAAACAAAAATCCCCATTAAAGCTCTGGAAATATAAGTTGGAGTGTTTGAAATATTCTAAGAGATGCATTTGGGCTATAGTAAATAACACAGATTTAAAGAAAAATGTCAAAAATTCACTAGCAAATATAGTAGACATCTCAGTGTGAACAAAGTATTTAGAAGGGAAGATAAAAGGATTTACTAGAAATCCAGAGAGAGAGGAATAGCTAGAAGCAGGTCTAAGAGAGCCCTAAGCTTCCTGTAACACCACCCTGCTCTGGGTTACACCAAAGGATAAGGAGAGCTATAGTGCAGTGAGACTGGAAACATTTCCTGAAATGCAAACACCCCTAGCAAAAAAAAAAAAAAAAAAAAAAGTAATAATAATTTTTAAAAAAGTAAAAAAAT
>JANIJG010023727.1:57537-98720 GCA_024611175.1 Megaceryle torquata
CAAAAGAAAAAGAAAGAACAAATTGAATTAGAAACAAAAAATTTTCTTAAAAACAAAAACCCCTAGTCAAAAAAAAAAAAAAAAAAAAAAGTAATAATAATTTTTAAAAAAGTAAAAAAATTTTACTCTTCCTCACTTTAATTCTAAAACTTTTGTAGAAGAGTTGGGAGGGTTTATGGAAAAATGACATCAATTCAAAGCTGCTGGCGTGTATAGCAAAGCAAACTATGTCTTTCAGCTTCCTTGGGTATTTCAGATCATCCAGCTGCTGTGATGCTGGGATAACTGAACCAAGCAGCAAAGCAATTAGAAGCTACCTGGGGGGGGGGGGGGAACTTCCCAGGAACGAGATGTCCCACTCAGTAACTATTTCCATCCACACAGGCTGATGCACCAGCAGCTGGGTAGTACCATCCTCACAGAAGGATTTTAGATGTAATTATTCCAGTAGAGGTATAAAATAGGATGAGGTATATACAAAACAAACTAACAAACAAACAAAAACAACCAACCAAACAAAACCCATCAGTAAAGACATATCTGGCAAGCAATGTTCAGAACCCAGTATATATAAAACTTCATGGGATTTACAAAATAAAGAAACTGTCCTGATGGCTTTGCTAATAGCAAACTGGCATTGGTTTATACCTTGCTCTGACTAAATGTCACCAATGCACCAGATGAAAGATTGGGTCATGTGGTATAAATCACCACAGCTCTATCGACTTCAGCTGCTAGAGTTGTATATTGTAAGGGGAAGCTCTACACAATTCCAGAAGACCTTGATTTCATTCCCTGCAATAAAAAGTGTAAGGGGAGAGGGTTAGCAGTAAAGGGTTATAGGTCTCTTACACCAGACAGTAAGAGGATTCATTTCAGCTGTATTAGATTACAGTACACCAAGCTGACACCCTGTATCAGCAAGTTTTACTGGGTGCCAGGAGCTCCTCCACTAAGGCAATATATGGATGGCTAAAGCAAGAACCTAAATACCTCTGTGTCACATGCCCCCAGCACAAGGTGAATGAAGATACGATTTGAAATACAGTTTATTACTCTTAAATCTGCCCCAAGGCACAAAGAACATTCTACCTCCACAAGCTGTGAAACACGAAGACTGTCTAGCTGCTGGAAGAGCATCACAGCCAAGGGAAAGACATTTCACTTGGTTTACTTGGAGCTAAACCACAGCAGTACAGAAAAGATCAACGACAGTTCAAGATGCTCTTGACATATGAGGTTCAAAGATGGCTTTTCAACGAGACCCTTGACATTTGCCCAACCCACCTCTTTTTTTTTTTTTTTTTTTTTTAATAAACAGATTTCTTTATTCATTTCAACAAATGCTCTAAAAAACCTGAAAAATATAGTACGATGATAAATAGGGAACTTTGCAACAGAAGACGAAGACTGGCAATGCGACGCAGGCAACCATCTGTGCTAAGTTTGGCAGCAGAAACATCTGTACCCCAACTTCTTGGCCAGCAGAGGGGAAAATAAGTGAATGGCACTCGGCAGCACTGAAAGCAGCAAAGTCTCAAAGCGTACACACGGGAAAGACACTGCACAAATACTGCCACTGGAAAAGACGGATATTCATGCATCTGTAAAAAGCAGAGACAGACTGCAAAGGGCAGAGAAGAGAGGGAACAGATATGGGTAGAAATGCCATTGTATGGCAACTTTAAAGGAAAACAATAGTAGCAGCATTTGAAATTCACCTTCAAGTTTCCCACTAGCACTGTACAGTTTTGATGCTGGGATTGCAGGCTGGACTCTTTGAAGCAGGCAGGTGTTTTGCACCACTACATACTTTGACAGAAGAGTCCTAGTACACTGGTGAGATAAGGTGGCATGGTTAATAACATTTTTACTTTCTGCTATGTCATGTAAACAAACCCGCTCTTGAATGGCAATGATTGTAGAAAGCTTATCTTCCCCAGTTCTTGAAGTAACCATAGGGTCACTCACAAAGCTATTGATGGCTACTAGAGCCAGAAAAAGCTATGAAAGGTAGATATAAAAGTTTAAAAATAGCAAAACCAAAGTGTCAGAGGGGAGGAGTTTTTCTTGGAGTTGTGGGCCAAATATTCTCCTGGCTATCTCCCCTGGAGCTGGTGGAACAGTGCCAGGAAACAAGTTCACCTCTTTGTCAATAGGGAGCTGCCTTGCTCAATTTAACTGTTACTTTTCCATTGCAGACTTCAAGGAGGCCTTCCTCCTCTTTGACAGGACTGGTGATGCCAAGATCACCCTTAGCCAGGTTGGTGATATCATCCGGGCGCTGGGGCAGAACCCTACAAATGCCGAGGTCAACAAGATCCTGGGCAACCCCAGCAAAGAGGGTAAGTAACCTACAGTTTCTCACAGGCCCTTCTTGAGGCTGGAGGACTGTAATTAGGTAACATCAGTCACAGCAGGAGGGAGAAGAACTTTTGCTCTGACAAGCAAGGGGGAAACTGAAGCAACAATGAAATTTCTCCAGTTCCTCTAAAAAGGATGATGGTGGTGTGGAACGCAGTACTCAAAGAAAGGAAAACCTTCCTAGGATATGAAGAAGTCTCTGTAGTAATCATTCTGCTGTCAATGTGGTGTAGGTGTAACACACACTGCTGCTGGCAGTCTATTTTTATATTCACCTGTATATTTCTGCTGACTGGGGTGGTCTGCTCAAAGCTCCTACAAACTTGGGCATGCTGAGGCATATGTTGACCATTTATTATAGCAGACATTTCTATTTCCTTCTCTCACCTATTAGAGATAAAAGAAATAGTAAATGCTGTAGTCACCTCGTTTTAACAAGGACCTAGCTGCAGATGACCCACAATTTCAGTCAGGCAAAACAATATTAAGGTGGGCTAAATTATACCCTCAGGCCTGGTAAAGGCAGCTCTGAGGAACAATTCAAAAGACCCAAGTTAAGCATTAGAACCAGGAGAAAGCACTAAGCAGATGACTCACAGGTGAGAGCATGACCATACTTTAAGTGATTACAGCAATAACTGACAGTGATTTTGATAAAGGTGGGTAGTAAAATAGTTTCTGTAATGTCTATAGATTAAAAAAAAATCTCTTGCATATTTCCATCTATTATATTTAATTGCTGCCCAGATGAAGGCTGCTCTTTGCAAAGATCCATCAGAAAAAAAAAATCATTTTATTTGGCAGCTTTGCTCCAACAAAAATGAACATTTGGGGAAGGCATCATTGAGGACTAACTACAACTCCTGGCTCACAAGAACACAGGGGTTACAGCACTAAGCTTGAGTCCTTAAACCTCCACACTAAACATGTCAATAATAAATCTGAACACCATTCCCACTGGACATTCCTATTTTTAGTTTATTCTTTTGCAATTAGTCTCTGCTACCACATCCGAGACCCTTAAAAGGTCAGTAACATGCCAGCAACCCCTGGGGCTTGTCTAAATCACAAAAATCCCACTCTAGTTACCTTTTCCCACAGCTGGGGCTCAAGATTTGTTTTATGGTATTCTGTAGTTTCCTCACTCCCAGAATCATTCCAAAGAACAACTTATACACCAAGTTTAACTTCTGAAAGAAAAATACAACATGCATGTAAGTGTATAAAATTACAGGAAGAGAGGGCTAGAGCAAGGATGTTTAAAAAAAAAAAAGGATGGATGTGAAAACTGACTTCCACAATAAGAATCCAGATTCTGAAAAGTAACTGCCAAATCCCAAGGCAAAGACTAAAGCATAGAAAGAGGGGTGTTAATCAGGTAGGAGGCTCTCCAACATATCAGGGCAAATATCCCATAGGGGCATATGTAGAAGTGTCCACCATGAAGCAACTGGTTCTTTCTTTCCAGAGATGAATGCCAAGAAAATAACTTTCGAAGAGTTCCTGCCCATGTTGCAAGCAGCTGCTAACAACAAGGAACAGGGTACCTATGAAGACTTCGTTGAAGGTCTGCGTGTCTTTGACAAGGAAGGCAATGGCACAGTCATGGGGGCTGAACTCCGTCACGTACTGGCTACTCTGGGTAAGGGATTATCTCTGTGAGCACTTGAAAAATTGCTACTGCTTGAAGGCATAAGAGAGGGAGGAAAGAATCCTCTACAAATCTGGTTTGTAGAGGTAGGAGGTTACAAAGCCAGAAGAGACTCTGGGTATCTTAACTGTGAATCCACAAGGAAACCAAACACAAAACTCAGTAGAAAGCCCAAAGGAAAAGATTTATTATTTCTAAATTTGGACTAGGTATTAAGAGTGCCTGTTATCTGAGGAATGGAGAGAAAATGTTGTATGACTGACTCAGTAGGCACTGATTCATGTGGGCACAGCTTTCCTGCATAGTTTGACTCTATACAAATAACTTGAATACCCATGTCTATATGCACATGCAGAACTTCTAAAGAAAGCTAAAATTAATAAAGCTCAATTCACGTATAGGTCTTTTTATTACTAACTCAGAAAATAAGGAAAGTCTTTGGAAAAGCTGTAGGGTTCAGCATCAGTTGTGTGCCTGTGAAGGAACTAACTGAGCTCTCCCCACTCACCAGGTGAGAAGATGACAGAAGAGGAAGTAGATGAACTCATGAAAGGTCAGGAAGACTCCAATGGCTGCATCAACTATGAAGGCAAGTGCAAGAGTTCAACACCCTCTCATCTTACATTTCTTCTTTCAACTGCGGAGTTTCACTGCAGTTGTCTTTTAGGCTCTGAGTCAAATCAGTTGGACAAAGCTACAGCTGAGTTAGGTTGACAGGCTTATGCATTAAACCAGCTGTTGCAATATGCTTAGCATGCAGTCACACCACACAAAAGACTGGGTTCAGCCACAGCAGAGAAGGCTACTTCAGCCAATGCCAGATCTCTAGACTGTGCCTTTCTATAGAGCAGTTGCAGTGATTGGAACCAATCCTACAGCTAATGCTCAAAGAGCTCTGACATATATTTAGTCTTATCACACTTATTCAGGAAGAGAATTTGATTTGTACAATATTAAACACTTATCTTTCTATCACATTGTTGTGTCAAATCTGATCGGGAATATGTGTTTTTTAATGCTATCAGCTCATGAACAGCTGTTACTTTTAAAGGTATTTCCTAAAGTAACATTTGCTGCTCCTAACTAACTTATCTGTATTTTTCCACAGCATTTGTAAAGCACATCTTGTCTGTGTAACTGCACTTCCCCAGATACCGAATGGTATGTTTTTCTCATTTGCACACTTAGCCTTGTCTCTGTGCTATGTTTAAAGGCTTCTATATGCCCGTGGCCAGATATAGGTTACAAAACCAATGTGACACCATCTCCCCAGTGATAGAAATAGAACAAAATAAGACTGTTGTCCAAAAGCAAAGCAGACAGGAATGCAGATTCCTGGGTCTTGTTCATAGCTCTAACTAGTTGGAAACTCTCTTTAGGGGATTTTTCAAACATACCTGAACCATGAAAAGAAATGCTCAGTTTATTCATGACAAGGCTTAAATATCACCCTAGATCTTTGTTGCCATACAAAATTAAATGTCTCAAGCTGTCAGTTTGCATAGTATAATCTTTATGAATGTTGAGATTGTTTTAAAAAGAAAATCAAAGCAACACCTTCTGATAATTTGTAGATTTCTGTAAAGACAGAATAGCCTGAATACTTGTGTGAAGTACTGGGAACAGCTCTTCAGACAAAATAATCACCTGAAAGAGTATTCTAACAGTCATGATCAGTAGTCAAGTGGGCTTCAAAAGTAACAAATTATTTCACAGTTGTTCTACAAGTAGGAAAAAAAAAAAAACAACCCAAAAATCAAACCGCACTGCTCCCCCCCCCAAAAAAAAACAACCAACCAAACAAGCAACAAAAAAACCCCAAAACAAAAACATTAAAAAAAAGAAAAAAAAACCCAAAAAAACCCACCATAGCAAATCCACACAAACCTGATATGCTGTTTTGTCCAGAAAAACCCAATCAAATGAACTCAATGTAACCTCTCAAAATGCAAACAAAATATCATGAGTCTGTGGGCTTGTTTGAATTGTTAGTTATTCCATCCCAGGAAAGACACATTCCCAATGCCTTTAAGAAACACAACATGCTTCAAAATAGAAGTCAAGGGTTCAGTTTGTCTTATTTGCAAGTGTTTCTTCAGTGAACATTGACTTAAATCCAACTCTCGATTCCTTCCCAGAACAAGTCAAATTCAGAAAGATGAGATGGCACTCAAGATCTGCCTGAAATTCTTGCTCAGTCTGTCACCATCAGCATGGAAACTTCATAGAACTGGATGTGCCTCCAACCCCACCACTTCTTACCAGTGCATCCCCAGGTATCACCTCTGGGTCACGACACTTTCATTTTAAACCCCTGAATTTTCATTAAGGCAAGCTAGATGGAATAAACTGCTACCACCCAGGATCCATCCATCCAAAGCATCTCTTTCTATGTTGTTTGCATTGAAACGATCTAATCTCTTGGAAAAATAAGCATCAATAAATCCCTGTGGTCACTTGGTGGCTATAAAGTCTTTTTTTTTCCTGCTAAAGCTGTTCAAACCCATTCAAAACATCACTCAGCATTTATTTTCTCTGTATACTGTATTTCACAAAATAAAGTTTTATAAAAAAAAAGGTATAGATATCTTCAGGAGGTCACTCTACTTAATCTGAATGAAAAGGCTTTTCCTTGGGGACTGGTAGAAGGAGTAATTGGAAAACTACCACCTATATCAGCACTTAAACAGTTTTTGGAGAATGAGACCTGGTAGCTGGTGTCAGAGTAGGGCTCAAGGTGACACCTGCCCTTGCACACCAGGCAAAACTCAAAACCATCCAGGGTGGCCCTGCTGCAGTGTGGATGTGTGTCACACAAAGCCACTTTTCCCAGCCAAATTTCCTCTGTAATGCTGCAACAGCAGTTCCACAACACTATCAGGAAGGGATCTTGGCTACCACCTGTATTTGTATTTGTAGCTTTAGGGACAACTTGAAAAAGCAAGAAATATCAGCCACCCCAAAAGGCTCTACACTTGGGAACAACCCCTGAGGTGGCTACTCCCCAGGCCACAGCAAGAAGTGTCCAGTTACCTCTTCTGCAGTGACAGTGGGAATAACCAGCTCTCAGGGATGCATTGTTACCTGCACATCCTGACCCTTAAATATAGCTCCTCTCTCTTTTCCTTAAGTGTTCATGAAACTGCCTGCATCCCCATTGGAGGGGCAGCTTGTTCTATTAAAATCTCACTTCACCTTATTAAATTACTGTGCATGAAATGACCATAATTCAAGTGCCAACAGGTGCAGCAAGGCACAGCGGGGGCAGCTGGCACCAGAATAAACCACAGCCATTGCAAGAGCAGCTGCCTCTCTTCTAAGGCTTCCCCATCCAAAAAAAATCTCCAATTTAAACTCTCACCATGCTGGTAGACAGGCCAAATGAAGCTCTGAATTATACCCTGCTTAGAAACTTAAGCCAGCAAGTAGCTTACGGGGTTTTGCAGTTGCTACGTGCACAATCCTTAATAGAAGGAAGAAGGGAGGAAAAAAAGGAAGCTGATTTTTAACCTTATCCTAAAGAGGCAATGAAAAAAAAAGTATGAGATACATTTAATCAAGTTATTTGCAGGGACCCAGCCTGGATGGCATTTCTCAAGGGACCAATAAACACCCTACTGTTCCTCAACATACTGCATACACATATGTTCCATGTGGTTCCTCTTTCCAAGAAACTGCAGATCTCTGTTGCTGGGCAAGCAAACAAACAAAACCAAAACAGCATTTATCCTATATGTTGCCAGCCTCCTTTTTACACCACCCTGTCACACTGCATTGTCATCTAGTCACACAACCAGCCTAGCCCAAGGTCGGATGCAGCCCTGAAGGAAACGCCAAAATTTCCATCATATTCTCTTCTCTGAAATTGCAAGTTTTATTAATTTCTGAAATATTTGGGGACCAAACCCGGGTGACTAACAACATGAGATGACTAGTCACCAGTGCAGAAACAGACAGATTTTTAACCCACCCTTTTAAAAAAACTCATATTTTTCTCTAAAACAAAATGTCAGAATATGTGACATAACCAGCCTGACAGTATTTCTCTGAACTCTAATTGCAAGGAATTAAGGTAATGTTACCTTGGATATTCTCACCCCTCAAAAATTAAAGTAGAAATAAATTTTTCAGATTAACCAAATGAAAACAGAGTTTAATAGGAAATGAGTATTCTGAGACTGAGTCTCAAAGTATTTCAGAGAGCCACATAGGGATGAATTTTTATGCTGTCCAAAGGTTTTGGTAACTTTAAAATTCACCACATATTGAGACAAATATCTCAAAAAAATTTAATGTTCCTATAAGGCAATACCAAGTCAGGGTGTTCTTAAAAAAAAAAAAAAATCAGCAATTTATAAAGAATGGCAAGCTCCATATATACTAGCCTCTTCCAGATAGTGACAACTTCAACAGAAACTTTTTAAAAAATTTATTTTGAAAACATAAACCCAAAATGTTTGGCAATCTAATGGCAGTTTTTACACCTGAAAAAACACACCAACCCCAGATCTCTGTCAGCTTTAATTCCATCCCCAAAATAAAGTTTGAACTTGTTTCAGCCTTCTGCCTCCATACTAGTAACAAAAGCATGATTCTGGGGAATGCTCCTCAAAAAAGGCTGCTTCCTCATTTTTTATTCACCTAAGGAAATCAATACACCACACAAGAAGTACCGCTACACTCCAGTATGGCACATGACACACCATGACCAAACTCCTCCTTTGCCTGACTGAAGAGAGAGACAGAAGACCCTGGCAGCTGGGGAAAGCCACCCTGCATCTGCTCAGGCTGCAAGTGGAAAAAGTCATTTACGGTCCCTGTCATCTGACACCTCTTGCCATCTTTACATCTGCTTTGTATTTTAAATAGAGCATTGTTAATGAACATATTTTCCATTACTCAGTGCAATAGACAGTTTAACTCCTTGGGAGCAGAGCTAAATCCCTAGAGGAAGGACAAGTTGCAAAACACTAGTATGCACTTGGTATGCAGCACTACATGCAGCAACAGCACCATGGAGCAGAAGCCCTACAAAACTAAGGTAGAAAGGTCAGAATGATTGAAGAGAGGAAGTTACAGAGCTCAAGAACGTAATTCTGCTCGACACAGATGCATTCACTGAGAGAGCTGCCACCCCCACATATGAGCAAAGACATCTATGGAGCTGTTTCTGCCAGACCTGAACACCGCAGCAGCCAAAGTATACACTCAACACCAACTCACAGCATCAGGCCAAGGCTTTAAAGATTTGCCATCAGTTTGGAGACTTGTCCAACAGTTTTATACTACACCAATATAACTGATTATTTCCTATTACTGAGGTGCCTGACATCACTACATAACACTACCTGTCTCCACACAGATCTGCTAGTCCCAACCTTCATGTCATGATGTCAAACCCATGGAGAAAAAGTTTGGCAAAGACATTATCTTTCTGTCAGGCAAACTTTGCTATTCACACCACTAAACACTCTCAGACTTCACACCCATCTTCTCTACATTACTACTGAGGTATTAAAAAGCCACAGTATGTACAACACTCCTGTCCAGACAAACTTCACAAGTGTAACCTTCTTAGTGATGTAAACTTCCTTCCACACAGATATTCCCTTTTCACATAGCTCCCCTCTTATGGTATTTCATACCATTATTACAAGAACAATTGTTCCATTTCAGCAGGTTTGCAACCAGATCTTGGGCTTTAAACACAACACGTTCAAATAGTCTTCTTCTGAGTACTATCTTACTGTCCATACAGTCCTGCTGCAGCTTTAAGTCTACATCCTTCTGATGCTGGGGAGGTTGAGTTTTATAGGGATAGAAGGATGTGCTCAAATGCGTAATGAAGAAAAGATGCTTCCTTAAGTAACCTATTTATTTATTTTATAATGAAAAATGCAATACTTTCTTATTTATCTGGGGACCTACATTTATTTAAAAATTAAATCTGAAATGTTACTGAAAATATAAAATTGCACTCACATCTACCTTTTAGATTAATTGGCACAGTACATATCAGACCACAGTTTATTAGAGCATTAAACTGAACTTTCCATTACCAAAATCTATGGTTTGGGAGGATGGTATAGATTAGTTCATCAACATTTCATTTCTCTGTCAGTGTAGCAATGACAGGTAGCAGCACTCCTAAATCAGACTGGTTGTTGTAAAAGAAAGGCTACTGCCAGTCCCCTGTAAAGGCCTCAATCTAAGAAATAAATGAGGGACAATGACAAAAAGCAATAAAAATGCATGCGTGTATTTCCTCAGAAGCATGAAAAGTATTCCAAGATTGTTCATGCTGGCTAATAGAAAAACCAATGATAATAATTATTTGCCATTATACTTTTAAACAGACAAGTTATTTTTTATTGTGTCTCCATAGTTTACATACACTGTTTATTTCCTTAAGGGTAGTACAGTTTAGGCACAGAGAAATGTCACGGGGCAAACTGCAGCCAGTGGCATTGCTCCAAGGGAATTCAGCTCTTACCCAACCTCACAGACATCTGCGGAAGCTCACATGGCCTATTCATGGTCTCAGGAGTACAACTGGGCAATGAGGAGCATGGTAAGAGACGGACCAGAACAGGTGGACAGCACAGTCTTGAGAAAACCAGTGACAAAAGCAGCACCTCAGTTATGGTTACTCCAGCCATGTGAAACATTTCTCCTTGGTGCACTCTTCTCTGTGCTGACCTTTTCTCACCTCCCTGATGTAGGCCAGGCAGCAAAAGGGAGGAACTTCTCTGCCTCTGGTCTACATCAAAGTGCAGATGGCTGAATGATTCCCACCCTCTTAGCACTGTCCTGCTACATGCGCTCACGCAGTAGACGCCACATCCATTTTCCATAAAGGCAGATCCTTAAGAGAATCAGAAGTGAGGAGAAGTGCATAACACTGCTTCTACCTCACCTCATCTGGCCACACTTGAAGTTATTTTTCTAGGGCTCTGCTACAAGGACCAAGAGATCACAAGGAAACCCCAGACATCACCCGGACTAAGAAGAGTAAATCAATCTCATGGTTGTCATGAAACTTGTGAAGTAGTTTTAGAAGTGAGAACATGAAGAAACAAAACACCCGTGATTTGTTACATCTGGGGAAAAACAAGTCTTGTGTCTTTAAGCCATTCCCATCTGGGGGTTTTTGGACTTGAAACTCAATTTACACTTCATGCAGACTTGCAATTGGGAGCCACAAAATGCTTGCACTAGGGAGAAGGAGCCTTGTGATAAGACCAGTTGAAAAAAAAAAAAAGTCCTTTTCAGATCAAAAATATTATTTAATTCAAAGGCCTTTCTGAAACTAGCACAGTTGCATAAGTAAAAATCTCTGCTGATATCCATGCTTAACTTCTCACAGCAGGATGTAAAGAAAGAAAATACAAAAGAAACCCTGCAGTCAGGTACAATTTGTAGGAAGGTCAGCATAGTGCAGAGTTCACAACCTCAAAAGTTAAACTCCATAACCACCCACCCTATACATCTTCATTTCACATCCTCTCCATACACTTCAAAACAGCACAACAGTGATTGTCTGCCCACAGCTACAGTGGGGATGGTGATATTTAGTTTCATACAACCTGGCTAATTAGCTAGTCATAGCAACATAACCCTCACCCACCCTGCAGTAGGTTTGGCATGTCTGGGGACATCACATAGTATTAAACGCATGGAGAGAGGCAACAGAGTGCCTGTGGGTCAGTTTTAACATCTTATAAGAAGTTATGACAAAAATGAGGACTTAAAATATCTACTAAAAAAGAAATTGCCATCCACTTCATCATTAAAGTGCAGAATTGTGTAGAGAGACACTTTACAAAGTAAGCAAACAAAGTTTCCAGAATGTTTTCCAGAGCTCCCGGTACTCAAGACTCATAAAAGGTCTTTTTTAATTTGAGGGCAAGCTCCTATTTTCAGACTTTAAGCTGCCATTAACGAAACTCTTCTCCAGGGCTTGAGCAAACACACGATCACTGACACTGAATCCCAAAAGACCTGGCAAAATTACAAGAAAGCTACACCTCCTTCCAGGTAAAAGAGTTTAATTGTTTTCTACATGCTTGTTACAGAAGACAGGCATATCTTAATCTGGGTATCATTCATTCATATCTTAAATGGGGAACAACATGAATGCTGTGTATGTTAACATGCCATGCATACCTGGTACCCTAGAGGAAACTGAGGAGGGGCATTTTATGCTCACTCCTTAAGCTATCACACTCCTCAACTCTATCAAATCAGAAACACAAAACCAAACTAAGTTTTTTCTTTTAACTTTCCAAATATCAGCTTTCCAGACTGCTTGCTCAGAAAGGCATTTTCTTTGGCTCTTTATGAGACAACAAAGGATCTATTTTTTCCTCCATGCTATAGTGAACGCTACCATTTTTCAGGTTGTTGTCCTCCATACAAATGACAGTGCTTATTAACTGCCTCATTAGTTTAAAAAGTGGCTTCAATTCAGAGTTTCTCATCTGTAACATTTCTGTATATCTGAAAAACTAAGTTTGCTTTTAGAAGATGACAAATAAAGTACCTGTGTTTAGCTTAACACATTTCCTCTGGTCTGCTCCTTAGTCCTTCAGGAACATATATGATCTTCTGAGCAAGGGGTGATATTACTTTATCTCTTGCACGTTCCTGATGAAGTAAAAAACAGCAATTAGTTGAACCTGTACAGACTACACCACACATAGCAAGAACACATTTTCAGAAGGGCAGGACTTACCTACCCTCTTGTCAAGTTTGTTTAAGTTATGCAACAAGCCCCCCCAGGGAAGACAAGCCAGTATCTATGAAAGCCCAGAGTACAACCCTACACCTACAAGGCAACCTTGCTAATCACACCAGTAACAGTACAAATATCCCAGCATACCTTTCTACATCTCTGAGCTCAGCACCTACACCCCTGCAAGGGTGGTGCTCAGCTAATTTAGGTTCTTGAATGTAGCAAAGCCTCTGTTAATCTCAGTGCAGATTAAACACATTACTTAAATTTACCTAGTTTAGTAGTAGCTTCCATCACACCATTTCTGCTGAGTTTAGAGCTACTCTCTTACCTATACACTAATTCTCTCCCAGCCCCTTACTAAACTGGGAATAAGAAAATTTACTTATTTGTCTGGACTAATAGGTTACAGCCATGGCTGATCAACAGCTCCTGATCTGTGTCTAACCACAAACTAAAATGGAGACCTCTCAAGCTCCTTCCACAACACCAACTCTGAATTGGTGAGAATGTTTTTGGTTAATGGCTGAGGTAGAGGCTGGATTTCATGTGGAGACCGGGGGGGAAAATTCTCATCAGAATTAATGTATACAAAAAATCAGTGACTGTTAATGGAAATTACAAAAGTATTCTGAAAATTAAAAAAAAAAAAAAAAAAAAAAAAAGCAGAAAAGCTAAAGAATTTAGAATCAGGAAACGTAGCTTCAAAGTTACTTGGCACTTAAAAAAGTAGCTCGAGGGGCTGATCTCAGTGTTATCTTCATCATTTGAGCTCTATTAAACCAGATAAATGGAGTAGCTTTCTCCCAATTACCAAAAAAATAATAATAAATGTGAAATCTGAAACTCTTAAGCATCACTACTTCTTGAACAGAGACACTTCTAAAATACTCTTGGAAGTGCTCATTGCTACCATATCAGAATAACTTTGATTCTGATACAATAAAAAGTACAAAAGTATATTTTCATCCTTATACAGACACAAGACTGACTGCACACACAGGGAGTAGCCCTGTCCTTGGAGATGATTCCTTATTTACACAACCCCGTTTCACACAATAACTTCAACCTTCAGCAATTCCTTAAGTATATTAATGTCTGCTGTGAACCCCTTTATGTGCCTTTTATATTCACAACCTGCTGCTCTGATCTATGTTGCTTGAAAATTAGGTGCATTTTTAGTGGTCTGCAGTTGATTTATGTAAGACAACAGCTCTGAGCAGGAGGCAAACTTTGCTGAGATTTTGAATCCTTCATAGCTATATTTGAGAACTTTTATCCTGGGCCACATGCTAAAAAGTGACACACATTAACAGACTCTCCCTATAGAGGAAAGTAGGACTTCAGTCTGCAATGTCAGTCTTTATTGGGAGTGCTCCCTGAAAGAGCTGCTCTTCTTGAGCTTTGGTAGAAGTGAGTTTGAAATAATGTACTGAGCAATTTGTACAGTCCTGCTCCAAACCAGTGCTGCTGCATGCTGAAAAATGTTGACAGCTATCCGACTAGCAGAAAAAGATGAGCTGCCACAGACTTCAGGCCAGCACCCTAGATTGGTGACCCTTTTTAAGCAGAATAGTTTGCAGTTTCATGTTAAAAGACCTGGGGAAAACAAAATCTTGCTTCATGGTGCGAGATCACCTGCCACCATCATCTTCAGGCCTGCAAAGTCACATTCTCGGCTCACTCACTGAGACTCACACACTTGACTCCCACATCTCTCTCCCTGCTGATACCCAGCTATTGCTAGACCTCACATACAGATCTTGGAGGGCTGTGGTGCTCTGAGTGCTCTCTGGTGCTCCGAAGCACATGTTGCAGTAGCTGGCTCTCCTGGTAGCGGTGTGCCTATCTGCCACACATGGCCAGAGAGCGAGAGCATGATTGTGTTGTTTCACCAGAACGGAAGAATGAGAGCTGGTTCCCAGGGGCCCATGCCCTGAGGAGGCCCACTCAAAGGCACGCACATCAGCTGCAGCCCGTCTCTCTCTGTCTCATCGTCTCACACCCACATGACTAACACTGTGTGACCCCATGCAAAGGCACACGAAGGAGAGTCACGTATCATGGGAGAAGTAAGCTGAGAGCTCTTCATCTTATTCCAGCTTGCCCTGCACTACAATGCCAACGTAGAAAAGTTGGATGAAGAACATGAAGGTCCCCTGACAGGCAGACGTGCTTAACTGGCACCTGGGTTCTTCTTGAAAGAAGACAGCACATAAGCTTTAAATAACCTACTCAGAAACCAAACCTCTAGGCTATTTGTATCAGATATGAATAGTTGGCCACACTTTGCAACATGGACTGAAAGGCTAAAAAAGGGATCAAGTGCTTTGTGAGAAGGGTCAGTGCTGTCCCTCTATATGTTTTCAAAGCTTCTTGTCAGATCCTGCAGTTTGGCTTTACAGACAGTACCACCAGCACATGTAGCTGAGGAATACAGGTAACCATAGCTCTTTTAAAAGGAGTCTCTATTACCCAAATACATAGACAGCCATCTGGCAGAAATCACCTTCAGGGCTTGAACACTGTGTTTACCAGCTGTTAGGGGATCCCTTTTGAATGACTGATTGGCCAAGAAGAATGTACCTATAAGTAGTTCCTCTACTTCAGATTTGTACCTTGGAATTAAAAAAATATTTAAAAGCCAAGTACATGTCAATGGCACAGGAAAAGCTCTACAAAATATCTGATGTTTGCATCCACAGGCTGCATTAATTGATAGTTTTCTATATTAAGTTGCCTGTTATCAAAATCAAATCCAACACACCCAGCCCTGGAGGAGAACATTCTTCCACAGCAACAGATGCTGCTGCAGATGTAATAGGAATAATGATGTCTCAGCTCAGGAATACACAGGGAAAGTTGCACGTGATTAATCTGACAGAAAAATGCATGCAATGAGGTTTGCTCAATTCCTTTAAAATTTCTTTAACTTGCAATAGGAATGAAAGACAGCAATGAGTATCTCTTCTAAAAAGAGCTAATTCCTTTCATATGGCTGTTCTGACCTGAATATACTTATACAGTCTTCATGTCTAAAGAACAAGCAGATACTCCTCAGATGAACAACAGGAATATTGAATTTGACCAAAATCAAAACTGATTTCATTTCAACCTGTCTTATCCACATAGCTTCACTTGAACACATTCTCCAGGCAACCTACAACTCCCTCATTTCCTAACTTTGCATTTTGCAAGGCCATGTGCATTCTTTTTTCAGCAAGATAATGCTTTAAATTCCATTCACTGAAGTAAACACATTAGACATTGTTCCCAAAAGAGCAGGCACTGAAGAGAATACAGATCCTTTCCAGCTGTAGCAATCACCTATTTAAGACTGGAAATCATAAGAAAAGAACATAAATGGGTTACTAAAAAAGAGACAGTTCAACCAAACCAATTTGTAACAGACCCTAAATGTCAGCGAGTCCTCAGGTCAGAGCAGTAACACACTGCACAGGAGCCCGCTGACTTTGTGTCCATGCCACACAGGCAACACTTCTAGAAAGGGGTGGACACTGCTAGTAGTGGGAATGACTGGGAGATACAGTGCTTACCAGTGTAACACAGACTGAAATAGGAAGAGGTACACCACTGTCACTTAATCCTGGCTATGCCGTGTCTCTGTAAAGTCCCATTAGGCTGCTGTAAGAAAAGTACAATCCCAAACTGGAAACAGTACCTGCATCTGCAAATGCATTTGTACTCTCTGCCCTGCTGCAGTATCTATTTCTACTCTGTCTTCTGCAAGCTTATGCAAAAAAACCCCAAAACCAACAAGCAAATGTTTTTAATGTTCAATTTTTTACAAGCACAGATCTTCCAAAACCAAAAAACAAACAAACGAAAACCCCAAAACAAAAACCAACCAACCAACCAACCAAAACACAAAAAACCAAACTAGGTATGAAAAATGTCGATCTGTTCACTGCCATCTGAAGCGTTTCTTGATTCCAAGAACTGATACTTGAAACCTGGACAAACAGCTTTTCTGTAGTTTAGGGCAGGATCTGCCATCTCTCATCTCCCTAATCACTTTACCCTGTGTGTGTGTGATGGGCTATGTCTTGACAGATTTTCTCAATGCAATAAAGCTGCCAAGACTGTAAACTGGGTGATCAGGGGGTATCCCCAGGAGTACAAATCTCTGTCAGCCTCCTGCCTGCCAACAGACCAGAAGCCGTGGTGCTGGGCTCACCCTGGAGCCTATACCAGTCCAAGGAGGGTGCTCCCTAGGAAGCCGCTCCCTAGGAAGCCCAACCTGATGTGACCTCATAGGCAGACCCAAATCTTACCTCTGGGCATCCAGATTCGGTAATTCCCACCAAACTCTCTTTTACATCTTTCCTTTCAACTGCCCCTGCATGGTTCCCTCCTGCCTAATACAGTATGAGATCAGACTCTCAAATGAAAAAACAGTACAAGTGTTGAGGCTGCAACTGTGGTTTGGTTTTGGTTTTTGGGGGTTTTTCTGTTTGTTTGTTTGGGTTGTGTTTTTTTTGTTTGTTTGTTTGTTTTGTTTGTTTGTTTGCTTTTTTAATAACACGAGTCCTTCTGGCTGTAATTACAGACAGACAGCTCTCTGCATTGCCAGTATGTCACACAGAAAACACATATAGGCAAGGCTCCTTTCAGTCAGGCCCACCTGTAAGATTAGCTATTCCTGTAGTGCCATCTTCTGGCTCAGAGTGTAGGAACACTATAGCTGAAAATGGGGCTGATCAAAATAGTTTGGAGGGTTTTTTTATCTGTTAAAAAACATTACAACAGGTTGTGACTAAGCATCAGTATACATAAACACCAAAACCACAGCAATTCTATCAATGGGTTATGTAGAGCTCACCTCCCAGTAAATTATTAGTTCTAAAATTACCAGATTCTGAAAAAGATCTTCCAGGCCGATCTGCTTTGCATTTTGAACTATTTCCATCTTGCTTCTCAGGTTTTGTTTTATTTCTCAACAAACATCAAGGTTCTTGACTCCCTTTCTGCTTACAACTTTTGTGCCATCTTATGACTCTGGAATGTAAGGCCTAAATGTTCCCCAACACCATAAGGGGAGTGAGAAAGCATATGTAACATCCTATTAAAGGGGATTGTATATCATTTTAACCCAATTCCCATCACCGTGACCACTGGTAACTTCAAATTCTAGTCAGATTCTATCTCAGGGGGCTGCTGATAGGGAAGCAGACAGAAACTCCTTCTTCAGAGAAAGATGCCCGTTTGCAGCTCAAAACTTTCCCAAACGATTGACTCAGAAGAGTATAATCTGTCAGGGTGGTGTCCTGTGCAGCAGGGCGACCACAGGAGGCAAAGGGAGGAAGAACTACGAGGCTGTTAAATCTTTATCCTTTCCTCCCCCTCCAGTGGTTTTCCTCTTTCTTTGGAATACCCCTGAATATAATAATCATAAAAAAACCCCCTTCTCTGGGGAAGCAGCTCTTCAACAATAACAAAAAAAAGAATGCTAAAAGATTTTCGCGTGCAGGTTGTACAAATTAAAACGCGCGGCCGTTTTCTCCCACAGGCGGCAAGAGCCCGCCCTGCCGCTAAAATGGCCGCCGAGGGGCGGCGACGGATTCGACGCGCCCCTCCCCTTTCGCAACGGCTTGAGCAACCCGTCGGTGAACTCAGGTTCATCGTCTCGGTTCCTCGTCAAGGCTGGGGATGGCAGCCCCCTAGAAGCCGGCCTGCCGAGCTGGGGAGCGGGAACAGCCCCGTTCCTGAGGGGACGCCTCCGCTGTTGTGTTCCTCCCGAGGGGTGAGGACGGAGCCTCGGGTGGCTCCGGACCGGCACAACCAACAACTCCCGAATCCATAAGCCTCTTTGTCCCGGCGGTCAAGACACCCTCCTTGGGTGTTCCCGCTCCTCTCTGTAACGTGATTTCAAAACTACATTAGGAAAAAATAATACTAGCGTCGTTTCATCATAACCCTTGTAAGCCCAGATGTATTAGTAGTGATCTATGAGTAGGTGGGCGCAGGGATGACCACACGGCTGCGTATTGCAAGAAAAGCTTTGGGCGGCAGAAATCCTTCCACTCGCCCTACAGGTTGAAGGGAGGAGCAACGCTGAAGGAACCTAGAAATCTGCCTCTAAACGACACGGAAAGAAAACAATAATAACATAACCACTTCAGCGGCCGGTGACGGGGCGATGCAATCCCCGCTACGGCTTTTAAAGGCGGCCCCGCCCCACCCTCTGCTGTCCCGGCTCGGCACAAGATGGCGGCGCGGCTGTTCCGTTTGCGCGGGTTGTTGTGGGCTGCTGGCTCCCGGCCCTTCTCTGCCCAGGCCAGGTTAGCGGGGCTGGTGTTGGTGGGGCAGCTGAGGTGTAGCGAGGCGGGTGTGCATCGGAAACGGCGGGGGTTACCTGGGAGTCTGTGTTTGGGGGCCCCGCCGGAGCTCACCGTGAAGGTGGGCGTGTATGGGGGGGTGTGTGTCTGTGTTTTGTCCCTCTGCAGGGGCTTGTGTGTGTATGTGTTATGTGGTTGCACATGGTATGTGTACACGTACATACATAGCTATATGAATATATTTTACGTGGGGGCTGTACGCACCTGTGTATATATTTGAAGGGGTATGGTTGTGTGCTGCATATGTGTGTGTCAGGATGGTTATAGGAAGAGGCGCCTAGGTATATATAGACCTGTGTCTATATGCGTGTGCCTGTGCCCCTATTGCAGGAGGCGGCTGGGGTGCGGTGCCCGGCATGTCTGTGAGTCCCCAGGGCTGCGGTCTGTGCCCCGCAGGGCTGGGTGTCCCCTTAGCCCCATCTGTCCGGCCTGTGCCCGGCAGGCCTGCGAGCCCCCGTGCATCCCCGTGACCAGGCCGACCTTTGCTCCACTGCCCGTCCGTGCCCGGGGACACCCAGTCCTGTGGTCGCAGCAGGTGGTGGGCCGGACGAGTCTTTGACTGGTCACCCGCGGGTCGTGGCAGCAGGCGCTCGGGGAAGGGGAGGGGTTCAGGGAGCAGACAGTCAGGAGGGTGCTTAGGCCTCCTCTGACCTACAAGCTGTCTTCTTGGGTTGTGGTTGGGGTGGAGGAGCAGCCCAGCCTTTCCCTGTGTCCCGTGCCGACTGTGAGCTGAGATTAAACAAAAGGGTGGTGTTAAATAGCTCAATATCATCTTAAAACAGCTTTAAAATACGATAGAGCTTTTGGAAGTGTCCCTGTGTGCCTAGCATGGGAAGCCTGTGTTTGAGGTACAAAATACTGAACAAGCAAATTGCAGTAGCCCATTTCTTATAGCACTGGAAGTAAATGGAGTTTGTGTTTCAGGGGCATTTAATCCTTTGCACCAGAAAGCTCTTGAGTAACTTGATGTGGCAGGAAATAAAGACCTTAATTTCAATAATGGAGTAAGTGTAGGCTCAGCTCTGTGGCACTAAGCCCAATTACTGTGCTGGGAAACTGGTGCTGAGGAACTGAGGGATAGATGAAAAAAATAGTTTGAGAAAGGAACAGGGAGTGCCTTTCCCATTTAATATAGCTTATCTCTCTATTTGTAACTTATGATGTTTTGTGGTAATAAGATGAAAATACAACAAAGAGCCCGATGCACGAATATAAGAAGTGAATTTTCATTTATCCCTAAAGTAGTATGTTGTCCTTCACATTCTAAACCCCTACAAAAGCTTTTAAACCTTCCTTGTTATTTTGTAACTATACTTTCCTTGTATGGTTTCAATGACTGATATTTACCACTGTTTCACTGTTTATTTTTTGTTAAAGAACCATTTTATTTTTATGTATGTTTTTATCAGGGTTCTAGGAGGATTAGCTTTTCTGTACAACAAAAATACTGAAAGTTAGAAGGAATTAAGAAGTACTGTTTTCAAGATTAGAGCTATGCAGATATGTGATAACAGTGCATAAAACGTCCCTCAGAGTGGGCAAATCCATTTTGTACTTTTGTGTGAGAATTTTCAGTACTGTGGATTTGCAGTTTTGGGTCTTTCTGACAGTCATGTACAGAATGAACAAGAAAAGTTCCCTTGTTTAAAATCTTAACCCTCTCGGTTGAAAATGAGCCAATTGGTGTTTTGGAGGATGCATGGTGGGAGGGGGAAGGCAATGATGATATTTATCATCTAACAAGCAGAAAGTTTATCCTATTACCTATGTACATATTATTGTTTTTAATGTATTTGGAGTGTTAAGGATGAACCAGTCTTGCTTTACCTCATTTCACATCCCAACGAAGTACAGCATGTGTTAGGTCTTTATATTGATCATGAATATCTTTTGGTACTAACAGCATGCAAGGCTTGGGATGTGAACAGTGTTCAACAATGCAGGGGTTTCCTTTCTTTTAAAAATGGGCATGTTTGTGTCCTAACAGTTGCTTTCACTTGTCTCTTTTAGTCCTCTGCAAACTGAGCAGCATGGCCCAAAGCGCCTTGAACCATCTTCTGCTAAAAGTTTGACTGATATAGGCACTCGGAGGATCTTCTCGTCAGACCATGATATCTTCAGGGAGAGTGCCCGGAAGTTCTTTCAGGAAGAAGTGCTGCCTTTTCATGCAGAGTAAGATACCTGTTGAACAGTCTGGCTTGCAAAATAAGACGTGAGCAGACAAATGCAGTTTGCAGACTTGAAGCACACGTATCCCTGCTTGTAGGTATTAACTCTGACACCGATGTCCTGGGGAGAGAGTTGGGACATAATTTAATTCCCATGCTATGTTGTACCTCTGTCATCCAAAAAAAACATTGACATCATGCTAGGTTACGTTGCAGTAGATTTTGTGAATGCAGTACACATAGGATGGTAAACTGGATTATGTATTACCAAGAAACTTGCACAATACATCTTTGTTTAATTTTTTCTTCTGTGGAAATGCGTGGTCTTCTGCAGAAAGTAGAAGTGTCATACTTCTGTTGAACTAGAGCTGGAGGATCTTCTTCACCCTTGTTTTAGCTATATCCAGTCATGTTATGCTTGGGGAAAGAAAAGAAATTAACTCAGAACTTGGTTTTCAACAGCAAGTGTTAAGCACCAATAGTGTCTTAAGCAATTTTTACTTTACCTGAAACATTCTTGCAAAAACACTGGGGGGCAGTGAAGGGCTTATTCGTAAATCCCTTTGCTAGACGAGTTTCCTGATGCAGCTCCCAGTATGTATCCACAAACAGCTGCAGTGGCACAATTGTGTGGGTAGGGTGTTGTGGCTCTGAGGCAGAGATGAACAGCAGGAGGCCATGGAAGAAGCTTACATCAGGGTTGTTGCCAACTGGGTTTTTCATCTTCAAACCATGACCTCAAAGTAGTGTGTTTTTCCACTGTACAATCATATTTTGTCCACAAAAATAGATGTTTTCCTTCATTTTTTTATTAGAATGATTTCTGGTGTGGGGTTGTGGACAGTGACTGAAGATCCTGTTTGCTAGCTTGCTGACACAATGATTTCCTAGAGACTGGAACAAGTTGGACTTGATTCTTGCATCACTTCAGTGACCTATGAACCATTCTGTTTTCACACCTTTCAAGTAAACAAGGAGGCTTTAGGCATAGTATATATTATTTGTCTGGGTTGATATGAAGAGATGACTGTGGCATTAGTGGATGAAGTTGTGGATTATTGTGGGGAGGAGAAGCTTAGTGATCAGTGGAGACAGGAATGGCCCTAAAAAGGTGGGGGGGAAGCAAAGGTAGTCAGGATAAATTTGTTTTGATTTCTGGTGTAGGAGTGAAAGCTCTGGGAATGAGCTTAAATATGTAGGATAAGATGCTTAACTGTAGATAAATTGCTATGGTATCGCTCTGCTGCATATAGGTGTCAGAGGAGTGTCTCACATAATCCATTTGCCATATAATTTTAAAATTATGGTTTAAAAGAAAAAGACATTTTAAAAAAAGCTGTGCTGTGCCATTAATGGCCATCCCAACTTTCTCTTGAGTTTGCAAACTTCATGAAGAGGCAATATTTTTCCAAGCATAAGTGATTTCTGTGGTGCTAAAGTCTGAAAGCTGTCAGCAGATAAGCTGGAACTATCTACAAAGTTGAAATTGCCTCAGACTGCTCATTTGCCAAGATACAGAACTAACTTGTAGTAAGTGCACAGAGACTGATTTTTTAATATATATATATAAAAGTTAGTAATGAGTTAATGTTTGATTCTGTAAAGCAGCTCTCATTTGTGATAAATTCCAACTCTACGGGGTACTGATGTTTTAGACCCATTTTGTACATGGGGGAAATGGAACATCAGGAAGCTAGACCTGCTTGTAATTACAAGCAAATAATTACAAATCTGGATGATTGTGGCTAAATCTCCTAAATCCCAGTCTGGCACTCGGACCAGTAGGCAGCACTGCCTTTCATAACAAGGCTTGAAGAGACATCAGGCTATAAGTTGGAAGCAGGAGTTTAAACTTGCTATACTCTTGGTGCCCCTGTAATGCCAGTAGCATCTGTAGATTTGAAGAATAGAAAAACTATTATTAAGCCTCTGCTTCTTAGCTGGGAAATCCAGTTGTCGATGTACCCTAAACATCGTGTGTTAGGGAGACTGAAAGTTGCTTTCTATTCAGTGAAACCTGGCTGCAGGTGTTCCAGTGTGAAGTGGCAGCCATGACAAATAAACAATAGCACATGAGGGATTTAACATGTGACTGTTCTTGTGTTTATTTTGCAGATGGGAGAAGGATGGCCAGGTGAGCAGGGAGCTCTGGGAAAAGGCTGGCCAGCAGGGTTTGCTGGGTGTTGCTATTGCTGAAAAACATGGAGGCATTGGAGCGGATATTCTCTCTTCAGCTGTGGTCTGGGAGGAGCAGTAAGTACTAGACACTTCAGGAAGAATTTCAGTAATGTCAAGAGACTGTATGTGTTTTTTCATAAGATGTCCTCATTATGGACTATATTTGCATTCAGAAAATGGTGTTATCTTTATTATTGAAACAATAATTTAGACTTATGTAAATCCCTCCCGTTTTAAGTATACTGGATGATTAAGTAACAAATGTAATTGTACTCCTCTGTTAGGGCTTTGTGTCTGGGGGAAACATTTTAGTCTGGTCGGTTATACACTCATTTAGATGTGAAAATACATTCTATAAAAGCACAAGTGCCACAAGCTCAGATTATGTCCGAGACTTGTGTGTGGTGTGGTTTTCTTCATTGCTGAGTCTGTTTCCAGTGTGTAAAGTTCAATGTTTAAATCTTTGTAGTACATCCATTTGAAGTGTCTTCTTCCCCCTCCTCTCCCCAAGGATGTATGTTAACTGTACTGGCCCAGGGTTCAGCCTTCATTCAGACATAGTCATGCCCTACATTGCGAACTATGGCTCCGAAGAACAGATTAAACGGTTTATTCCTGAAATGATTGCAGGCAAGTGTATTGGAGCTATTGCCATGACAGAACCTGGGGCTGGCAGGTAAGCCAAGTATTAAAACATGGTTCTTAAATTAGTGGACAGCCCATAATGGTCTAGTTATCTTAGTGACTAGACAGTATCTTCAATTAGGTAATATCTCAAAAGCAGTTGTTACCTATATGTTACTTTTATTACAACTTCATAATTTCAAGATAACTGCTCAGAATTCATTTCAATGTTGTCCTGCTGTGGACAAATACACTTTATATTTCCTTCGATAGTCTGAGTGTAAAGTTGCGAACTTGTCATGTGAACACAATTTTAATATGAAATGTAGTCAGAAGAAAATGATATGCCTCAGTGAAGGGGGCTTCACTTTACTATTAGCTGTTGTGGAACAGAACACCTTATTTTCTTTGCTCTGAATCCTTTTAGAGAAATGTCCCTCCTTGCCCATCATTGTTGAAGGGCACACAGCATGTGTTTAGAGTAGACACAGCTATCTAGCCAGTTTCCAAAGCAGAGAAGGACAGGTGAAGAGCAAAACCTGCTGGTGTCATGCTTCTACAAATGGTAGATGTTGCCAGTGGCTTTTTACAGAACCTCCTCATTAGCACTGAGCCTACTTAGAGGATGTTATTTTTTTCACTTGTTTTGTTTGGCATTTGTCATCTAAGGTGTGTTGGCATAAAGGGATGCTGACCTGTTGGTGTCAGTGCTTGTGTTACTGCCACCTTCCAGAAGCAGATAAGTTAAAATGGGACCTCATGCTCTTGTACAATTGCATTGATTTATCAGGGTGCTTATGGTTCTTGTTATATTCTAAGCTGTTTCACCATCCTTGTATGTGGTTTCACTGAGCCCATGCTTAGATGGTATAAAAATCTACCTTATTTTATGCTGCGTAGAATTCAAGATAGAAATTGCAGTTTCTGGAAAGGTTTCTTGAAGGACCTTTTGAATTTTGTTTAGTGACTTGCAGGGAATACGAACATACGCAAAAAAGGATGGAAGCGACTGGATTCTTAATGGGAGTAAGGTGAGTGAAGATATATATAAATATATCTATACAATGCATAGACTTTATGAACTGTGTGCATTTAGACAATGAAGGGTGTACCCCACTGCTAGGGTGTCCCCCAGTCCTTTCACTTCTGTTATTTTGTTGTTTGTGGGGGTTTTTTTGTGAGTGTGGTGAGGGTTTTTTTTTTCCACAGTTACTTTTTTTTGGTAGGTCTTAAGATATTTCTGTTGATGGCAATTTATGAACCAATTTATGGAATAGCTTGAGCAGGTTCTTTTTTTTGTAACTTTTAAATATCCTGTTGAAAAGGCCTGTTTTCACTTAAACTGGGAAGAAAAGAGGGGGGCAGGGGCAAAGTTCTGCATAGTATAAGCAGGACCAGGGTTGTTCTTTAGTACTTAGATGGAGCAACAGTATATATATACTGCCACTGAAATCTCCTGTGGCCTGAGTCAAAACTTTGCTGACAGAAAGCACGCTATGGAATCTTTATTCAGGAGCCTGCTGGTCATGTTAGGAGGAAAAAAAACCTCCTGAGTACATCAGCTGCTCTGTGTGTTTTGTCAAGTTACTGCAAAATGGGTAGTATTAACATCGTCTTTCATTGCCATAATAAAAAAGCAAGAAGACAGAAGTGGTGTTCAAATGCAAGTGTGGGTTTGGTTGCTTTTTTTTAAAAGCTATGAAACTTTAAAAATCTTCTTTCCCCCCCCATCTTTTGTACCCCTGTGCAATTTTACTTTCAGCTGCTTGATGATCTCTTCTTAACTTCTATCCGCCTGGCTCGTTGCTTTATTTCAAGCTGTGTTTTTTACAGGTATTCATCACCAATGGTTGGATGAGTGATGTAGTGATTGTGGTTGCGGTTACAAACCGTGAGGCGCGCTCACCTGCTCATGGGATCAGCCTTTTTCTGGTGGAAAATGGAACAAAAGGTTTCATCAAAGGACGCAAGCTGAACAAAATTGGCCTGAAAGCTCAAGTGAGTTCATACAACCCCTAAGATGTAATAGACTTGGAGGAAGTCTAAAACCATTAAATGCCTGGTATTAACTAAAATAGAAACCAGACCTGTGGTGTCATTCTAGATCTTACACATCAGAGCACAAACATTATACAGGATCACAAAATTGCTCAGGTTGGAAAAGACCCTCAAGATCGAGTCCAGCCTCAACCTAGCCCTAATACCCTAACAACCCACCACTAAACCATGTCCCTGAGCACCACATCCAAACGATTTCTAACACATTCAGGGATGGTGACTTAACCACCTCCCCGGGCAGCCTATTCCCTGGAGGACCCTTCCAACCTAAATGATTTTATGATTTCAAGTTAGCCTATAATAGCAAGGAAAAAAAAAAATTGAGCAAAAGAAATGAAATGAAGAGGTGAGAATGTGAGGCTATAAACTGTTGCATTTTAAAAATCTTGTTAGGACACAGCAGAGCTGTTCTTCGAAGATGTGCGGTTGCCAGCCAGTGCCTTGCTTGGAAAAGAGAACAAAGGCTTCTATTACCTGATGGCAGAGCTTCCTCAGGTAAGAGGAATGCAGCTGTTTTGCTGCCTGTAGGAAGACTACAGACACAATATTTGTCATTGCAAGAATCTCTCTTAGTCTTGAAGATTTATGTATCATGGGGAGCCACCTTGAGCTCAGAATTAAGATGTCTAGCCAGTATTGTTACTACTGCTTTTTAACTGAAGCACACAGTTCCTAAAGCTAAAAGTGCAATTCTTTGGGCATTAGTATAAATGTCAAAACTGACTGTATTTTTCTCATCTGGTAGGGATCATATTTATTTAATTTTATACTCAGAGTAAATATGTAATCTGATCAAAGGAAATTTTTACTGCTTCAAAGAAATGGATGCACTCCTGAACAGGTTTAGCATGATGCATCAGATGACTTCAATGGTGCTAGAAGGAATTGTTCTGTACTTGGTTTCTGTTTATTCAGGATGTTATGAGGAAGGAAAAAACAGCCATTTTTTAATAGGTTTTGTTTTCTCTGAAGGTGTCCTATTGAAATTATTAAATACAGTTGTTTAAACTGAGCAGTGAAAACCATTAACTGAAACAGAATTTGATGGGAATTTTTCAGTCAGTAAGAGTCCTGTGGTTGATTTGTAGCTATTTTTTGAGTTGATAGAACATTACCCTGGAAAAGACTTAAGCGAGCCGCAGGCAGCAAGGCATTTGTCCTGCTCATTAATTTCAGTAATGCAGTGTGTCTGGTTTGATATTTAGCATGACTTCTGCCCCCCTCTCCCTTAATGAACAACACTGAACATCTGTGTCCCAATTGTGCATCTGATACAGAGAAATGTAGGACTAATTAATCTGGATTCCATCATTTGTATTTCAAAAGGAAAGACTGCTGATAGCTGATATGGCTCTTGCCAGTTGTGAATTCATGTTTGAAGAAACAAGGAATTACGTGAAGCAAAGAAAAGCTTTTGGGAAGACAGTTGCACACTTGCAGGTGAGCTTGAACCTGTATACAGGTTCCAGGGTGCATTTGGTTTACATGTGTGTATGTGAAATAGTGAACAAATTAAAATCACTGGGCTCTTTTCAGTGGACTGTTTGCATAGGTTTTGCTGCTGGACCGTGGCTGCTGTTTGACTCCACACCCATGGTTCATTTTTTAAAAGAAAAGGAAAAAACACCCCCCCCAATAAAAAACCCCAACACCACAAGTTTTAATGTATATATTTTACAATTCAGTGAAATACCTCCCATCAGCACTGCTTTTGGTAGTGAAACATGCAGGCAGAAACTACAATGACTCTTTGCTGCTGGTAAAAAGATTAAAAAAAAAAAAAATTACCTTCTTGCTCTTAGGCTTGTGTTTCCCACGTCGGGCCCTCTTCGCAGGGTCTGTTACACCTGCATATACTGCTCTATCTGCCTGCAATCCTACAGACTGCGGAACTGCTTGCTTTGTTACTCTGCATGTAATGCACTGTAGAAAAACAGAGGCTGATGCTGGTGTGGGCTCCCAAGCAGTAACCTTGCTGCCTGAATGCCTGCAGAGGTGTTTGTATTCAGCTTTACAGGCTGTGTAATGAGATTCCTCAGCTAGCTGCGTGTTGAAGTGACTGCGTATAAAACTGTTGGGTCATTCTCTGTGAGCATACCTCCCTCCTGACAGGGATAGTTAATTTTGTTTTGAGACGTTTCTGCCTGCTCTCTTTAGTCACAGTCATAAAGCAGATGTTGCTTTCTGCAGTGTTGTGATGTTACAGTTTTCTTGAAAATCATGTTATCTGTTAGGGCTGAAGCAGACCAAGCTCCTATATGTTTGCTTTATAGAAGTGACTTATAGAGGTTACAGGATGTTGGCTGCCTTTTTTTCTTTTAATATATATGCTTTTTAAAAAAAAAAAAAAAAAATCTAAGTCTTGAGACTTCCTTTGTCAAAATCCTATCTTTAGTTCTGAGTAGCAACAGAAGTGGGCCATTCAGAGGCTGGAATACTAGGTATCTTTCAGGAAACCATGACATTCATGTGTTTTTAAACATAACATTCAGAAATCCATAATTCCATGTAGAATTTAGTACGTGCAACGTGCAGCTTTAACACAAATGTCTTTTATGTAGGTAAGGGATGCTTCTTCATTTTAGTAATTTACTGTGCAGAGACAATATATATTTTTTTTTTAGGCTAGCCCACTGCCATCCACTAGGTGGCCAATAAACTTGATAAAGTTTAGGGATTGTTTTGTTGTTTGTTTATTTGGTGTTTTTTCCAAATAAATCATTCATGCATACCTTTCCAGTTTCCTTTTTGTTGCTGATGCCTAGAAAAAAAAAAATATATACACATACATATATGAAATGAAAGATCCTTTCTAATTAGAGCTCTGCCTTGCCTGGTTCATTTAGTCATGCTACAGTGCTTGAAATCATATATTTTCTTTGTAATAGTAGGCTGGTCCGTTATATTTATTGTCAAGGGAAGCAAGAAGATTGTTTATATACAATTTTAGGACTCTGAGATTAGAAAAAACTTCTGTTACTGGGTGGTGTTTTTATCCCCTCCCTACCAGAATTAAAAGATGATGGTGGAATGCTTGACATAAGCTTAGCAATGCATTTTACCTCTTTATCTAGAAACTCTTTTCCAATGTGACAGAACAGTGTTGAAAAGCTTTCTAATAGTTAATGTAAACATTTCCTTTGTTTTGTTTCTCATTGTATAGCACTTAAGCTCTGAAGATCTGAATGCATAGAAGCACTGAATAGATGATTAAACGTTACTAATTGGGGAAATTAGTGGGTCTATGGAGTGAAAGGACATTGCCCCACAAGAGGGAGCTGAGAGTGATGGAGCACCCAGTGCCTCCTACTCTGTGCTCTCTGGGGGTTTTTTGTCTTTAAAGTCATGTTTTGAGTTGATCTTGAGAAGTAAAGGGCAGTAATTTTCTCTAGGAAGATCGGTGAAGACATAATTGTATGGGAAGTATGCTGTCTTATAGGGTAAAGAGACAAAGTTGTTTGAAATGTTGATTCTAACATAAATCCTTTCTGAAAAATGCTCAATTTTCTACTTCAAATATCACTTACAAATTGTACTACTTGTGTGCTTTCTTTTCTTTGCTGTCTCTGTGCACTTCCAAAATAAGACAGTACAGCACAAGTTGGCAGAAATGAAAACACAGATTTGCGTGGGCCGAGCTTTTATGGACAACTGTTTGCAGCTGCATGCAGATAAACGGCTGGACTCCTCCACAGCTTCCATGGCAAAGTACTGGTATGTGGTTCAAGTAATTTGGGAGTGTTACTTGCATGATCTTGACAATAGCCTAATGATAAAAAACACTGAACTTCAGATCTAATGAGACTATAAAATAACTATCTGATTAGTAATAGCATTGCTAGCATTTAAGAGTCACTTTAATCATGTAATCCACAAAAATCTTAGTTTCATTGAAAGCCATTGTTGGTTAAACAGATCAATTATACAGCACACTTTTAAATAGGCTTCCATTAATAACAACATGGGGACTCAGCTTTAGCTTCAAGTAAAAGTGAGTACGTCGTTGGAATTTAGACAAACATTTCCATTTTACTGTAGCAAATGGGTGTTGGGAGGGGTTTTGCATTTTTTTGGTTGTTTTTTAATGGGGGGATGTTTGGTTGTTTTCTTTTTAAAAACACAGGTTTATTTGAAACTTGTACTATATTTCTTAGTTAATGTTACTTAGCAATAACTGTTTGGCCTAGATAGTTCGTGAAGCTTTTGGGAAGAAATAGTTGGCTACAGCTGTTGCTGTAACCGAGACTAAACAGTGCCTGCCTTTATTGGCCAGAGCTCCTCTTCCCTCTCCCTGTACTTTGTGGTGGTATCTGTTAAACTGTGTTTAATCAGAGAAAGCTGGATGAGTAAAAGCATCTAAGATAGTGGCACATGATTTTTTTTTTATGGTTTTATTTTGCTTGCAAAGATGAGAGAAAAAAGCACATCAGACATGAACAAATAATTTTATGGTAGATGCACAGATTTAGAGATCCATGGCTTTTAAAAATTAAGCATAGAGGAAATGAGCAGAGACACTATTCAGAATTAAAGGAAGGATTTTGATTGAGTGCTACTCCTGGCACTGGTTATCTAGAGTTACCAGGTACATAAGTGGAGGCATTCAGGAGGAGGAGGAAACAACTAGTGCCAGCTCAGATATGGAGACCTATTTCCTCAAAAAAAATTTCCCAAAGCAAGGTGTTTGAAACTCCCTCACCCTTCCAAGTGTTGCACTGCAGTTTGTTGTGGATTTCCTCTTTCCCTGACAGAGTCTCTTAACTCCTTTCCATAAAACTATCTTAGGTGGTCTAGAAAAACCTTGAATGTAGAATTGTGGGGGTTTTTTTCTCTAATGTTTCAGGACTCTCTTCTATTAATTTTGCCTCAAACCTTATGTGTAGTCAATCACTTGAGTTAGAGCTTTGAAGGGTTTTAAAATGTAGGTTATGCATCTCTTTTTCTAATATCTGATGAAAGGTCTGTAGGCTTTTTTGGTGACATTGTATTATGTACCTAAATTAATTTGGAAGTATATTTAGGAGAGGCAGTTGCAGTAACTCATAGCTTCAGACTTAGTTGGTATAATAGACTGAAGGGATTTAACGAGATGAGGGGGGTGGTTTGGGGAAAAGGACTCTCCCATTCTTCCATGAGAAGCAATTGACTAGAATCGTCATTTTCTGCTGTTGCCACTCAAAGTTGTACCTTAAAGTGTTTTCTTTAGTTGCTTTTTTGGTATGATGGGTTGTGGGGTTGTTTGTTTGTTTTGGTTTTTTGGGGTTTTTCATTGGCTTGTTTTAACTTCAGCTTGAAATTCTAGTGCAGGTAATCGTATTTTGAAGTTATATCCATATTTTTCAGTGAGCAATCCTGTTGTATTTTTTACAATTGAAAACTATAAAATAGAGGAAAAGAAATTCTCCTCAGGTGATGGTTATACTCAAAGAGCATCCTGGTGTGGTGTTAGTGGGTGTGGGGAGGGAAGCCTTTGATGATGTTCACTTTTCACAAAGCTGAAGGATTTGGTAAGAAAAGAGACTGTATCAACCTGCTTTACAAAAGAAATCTCATGGTCTGTGAGAAAGGTAAAGAAGCTTGTCTGTTTAGAACGCTTTTCCTTCTCTGAAAGCCCTTTCATAAGGAGAACAAAACTTTAATATGTTAAATTGAACAGTATTTATTTCTTACCAATTGTAAAAGAAAATAAGTCCCTAAGAAAATAAAGTATTTTAATGGCCAGCGTTTAAATTCAGTTACGTAAAAGTTTGGTTATATTTTTGTCTTAAGTAATCTGTATCTCTAGTAATGTCTCGCAGTATAACCTCCTTCTAAAAACAAATTTCTTTTTGGCTGTTTAAGGTGTTCTGATCTCCAGAACAGCATAGCTACTCAGTGTGTGCAACTTCATGGAGGATGGGGGTACATGTGGGAGTATCCAATTGCAAAGTAAGTGTAACATTTCAGACTCAGAAGGTGAATGATTACCAGCAAAGTAAATGGAGACACTTCCTTTACGTCCACTTGTTAGTACTGATTTACTGTTCCTTTTCTCATCGTGTTTATTGAAAGGCAATCTACTGGACAGATGTCTGCAAGAAGGCTTTGTTTTGATTCTCCAAATAATTCATAAGCTATTGAGTAATTACTATTCTTTTCCCAAAATAGAAGTTGCTTTTCTAGAAGGAAATGTTTAATTGAAAAAACAGAGAAGCAATGCAAAAATAAAAAGGGGAGCTAGTTTGTGTGGTTTATCTGAAATTAAATATATATGTATGATAGAAAGAAAACGTGTTGGTCAGCCTAAATCTGGTGTAATACCACAAAACAACAAATTGCCTAATCAAGAGCATGACTGGCTACACTCAGCTTGTTTAAACCTTTTTAAATTAAAAGGGTAAGAGATTGATATGTAGAAGGAGGAATTTGATGTTCAAAATTTTTTGCTTATTTTAGGGACTTTTATGGGTTTCTTTTATATATTTCCATGTGTATTATCTGTGAAGATATATATAATTTTCTGTACATGTCATTTGCCACACTGTGTGTGTTTGCTGGTTTTTTGTTTAAAAAAAGAAGGGACAAATCTGATGGTAGAAATAGCAAAAACAGGACTGCTGTGCTGTTGTCATAAGCAGATAATGTTAATATTTTTAATGGTGTAGGTTTAGATTTTTTCTAAATACATGGTATATGACATGTTGCTTTACAGTAACTTTTTCCTGATGCTTTTAATAAAGGAAATTTGTGAGTGATGTGCACCCTATCTTAGTCAATAGGAAGGACAGCAAGCCCTCTTCAGGGTGTCCTCAATCCCCTGCTTATCTGTGCATGCAGTAGTTGTCCATACAGGGTGTTGTTATTCCTGTGGTTCAGCAACATGTGGTTCCAGAGAATGCCACATTGCTCCTGGGTTGCTGTCTGTATAATGAAGCAGAATTAAGATGGAAAAGCATACTGTCATCATCCTGTGTGCTGTCATCAGCTGTGCATGCTCTGGGACCAGTGCCAGCATGAGGATGGAAGTGGTTTGGCTGCATGCAGCTTTTAGCCTGCTGGCCCAAATGGAACTGGTGTCAGTAGAAGGCTGTAGGCAGGTGATGTGAAAACAACTGGCACTTCCTTCCCTTCCTAAGGTGTTTGAATCCCACCTCAAAGAAAGAACTGACAGCACCATTAGCAGTCCTGTTGACAGGATCGGACATGTCAGAGCCTTAGAGCAAATCACCATGATCACTATCAGTTTGGCTCTGCAGGAGTTGTTTTTTCACAGCAACAGGGCACCTGGGTCTTGCAGTTCATGCAGCCATGCTATCCTGCAGAGTGTGTGTGGTAGGTGAATGGGGCTTTGGTGTCCAGAGCTGAGTTAATGCTCAGGTGACCTGAGGAAAGGAGGGAACAAGAACTGGCAGGGGAAAAGTGATAGAAGTCTGTTTTTATAGAGCTTTATTTCATTAATCTTTAGTTAAGGGTGATAGTGGGGACTTAATAGCGTAAAAAAAAAAAAAGAACTTAGGAAAAGAGAGATGCTGAAAAAATTGCTGTTTTGGCCTAGTACCTTGGAAACGTAAAATGTTTTAGGTAGTTGAAACATCTTTGAAAATGTGAACCTCTAAAAATGGAGTAGCATACTTTAAAAAGAGGGATCTTCAAAGGTAAAACAATGCCTTTTCTGTTGTTCTATGTCCATTCTGAGGAGTTGTTTTTAATCTTTCCTTGTGTTTCTGTGTTGTGTTTTGTTTGTTTTTTTTGTTTGTTTTGTTTCACGCCCCCTCAGAGCTTTTGTGGATGCCCGTGTTCAGCCAATCTATGGTGGTACCAATGAAATAATGAAAGAACTTATTGCTAGAGACATTGTCAGCGACAAGTAGGGCAGATGCTTACTATCTGGGGGAGTCTTCCAGAATCCTTTTATATTAATATGACAAAGTCAGACATCAGAATGTAAGTAAAATAAATGTGGTATATTGATTATTTAAAGGAAGTGACACTTGAAAAAAGTAACATTGTTCAGGATATTTAATATTTAATGAACTTTCCTTTTAAACATATTTGGACAACAGTGTTTCTCTGGCTTCTGAAAGTTCTGGTGGTGAAGGGCCTGGAACATTATGGGTTGTTTGGTCTCTTCAGAATTGATGCTGTTGTACTGAATCTAACTGTTGCTTTTCAGAACCAAATCTCTTCTCTGCAAAAGACATGTTAACAAATGAAGTTAAAGGTTCATGTAACTCTGAATTTGTATTTCACCTTGCCAAGTGTGACTAGGGCAGAGTAGAACTGGAAAGTTTTGCTGCTGTCACTGTACACCTGCTTACTGCACAGTAGCTGCCTGCTGGGGGGAGGAGAGGGGGTGTGGGGACAGCTGAACTCTGTTTACATGTAACCCAGAATGCCTTATTTTAATTACTTTGTTCAGATAAATGTAATAAAGCATTTTTAGGCAATCATAATGTTGTCTGAGTCACTTCAAACCCCAAAGGATACTTCGTCTGTGCATCTCTTCACCGTAGGGCTTTGAGGGGGAAGTTTTGAGGAAAGGAACTGCTGCTTAATTTGTTCACTTGTTTCCACGTTGTTGTTTTCATCATTTTTATGGAGGATAAGTTTTTTTTTTCTGTAATTTTAATTATTTATGCGTACGGGGGGGTTATAGCAAAACTTCCCTGGGGCGCCTGGTACTGCTCCCCCTCACCGCCCCGCCTTGGGAAGGGGGAGCAGCTCCACGCGCTGTCCTCCCACTCCCGCCGCGCCCCGTGAAGCGGCGCGCTCCGCAGAAGGGCCGTCCCCTCCTCAGGCGCCTGGCCAATGGCGGGCGGACGTTGCTGCGCAGAGCCCCGCCCCCGGGCGCGGCTGATTGGCCGGCGCCCCTCCCCCGAGCGGCGCGGCCCCTCCCCGTGCGCGGGGCAGCCCCGCCCCGCCCGCCGAACTGCGCTTTAGCTGGGCGCGGACTCTTCAACAGCGGCAGTGGGAGCTTCGCCGAGCGCCGTGCTGCGTGGTCGGGAGGCGGCAGCAGCGCCACTGTGGAGAAGCCGGCGGGCAGAGGCAAGCACGGGGCTTCGCGGGGCAACGGGGGGCGGGTGGCGAGGCCGGCAGCCGGTGCGCACCGGAGGGGAGGGCCGCGCTGAGGCGCGGTGAGGAGAGGTGTGGGGGGGAAAAAACTGGGGCCGGGCGACGGTTGGCTCGCGCGGCGGCGGTGCCGAGCGCTGGTGCGCATGTGCGAGGAGGAGACCGTGGTGGGGGCGGGGAGGGGGAGGGGGCTAACGGTCTGGGCGCGGGGCGGGGCCGAAGTGTCTGAGGCTGGGGAGGGACGAGGGCGGGAGCCGGCGGGCAGGGCAGAGCCGAGCTGCGTCGCGTCGCGTCGCTGCCCCGTTCTATTGGGTCCCCGGTAGCTCCCGTGGGGGTTCTCGCGTCCTCTCTCAGCCCCGCCGTGTGAGCGCCGCTCTCTTGCCGGCCGGGCCCTCGCTTCTGGCCGCAGTGTTGCCGGGCTGGCTGTTCCGGGAGTCCGGGCTGCCTGCGGGCGGGGGGCCTTGTGCAGTGCCGTGGCGTGCGCAGTACCGCTCGCATCCCTTTAGTAATAAAGCTGAACAGAGTGCCACGAATACCTTTACCTTCGAGTGGCCCTGATCAAGCTGTCTTCCCAGACTGCAGGCCATTTACTCATAAAGCTAAATAAATAAAGTAGATAGCAAAGCTCTGGACAGCAGCTCACGTCCAGGTGCATCCCTCAGCCCTTCGTTGAGGTTTCCTCTTTGGTCTTGAGCAAGTCTTTAAATCTACTTGTGCATCTGCTGCCTGGATGCAAAACGCTGAAACAGTTGTAAAAATAAAACTCCTAAGTGACTATGGTACTTGATACTCCTCGGCATGGGGAAGCGATTAAAAAGAAAAATAAAAATCTAATGACTGACTACTTTGCTTTTTGTCAAAGGGTAAATATTTCATTTTCTTGTTCTGCTTAATTTAATTAAAAAAAATCAGACTGTATAAAGCATGGTTCTAATGCTTGATAAGTGTAGCAACTCAGAAAGCTGGTCTGTGTGCCTTAGGATTCTCCTTTGTTGGTCCACATTGTGAAATCTTGTGGGGTGTTTAAATTCTAGTTGTCATAATTAGCGTCTTAAGAGCTGAATGGGTCTTGTTTAAGACCAGGTTTTATGGATCTCTCTTCAAACGCTGAAATTCAAAAGGATAACTGAAATGTTGATATGAACCTCTCAATGGATCTAAAAGTATTACAAATATAAACATTAGACATATATACAACCTACATCCAGTTATCTGTCACTACAGATAGTGTTTAATTTTAGCATATGTTATAAACAATTTAAAATGCTACATTACAAATATATGATACAGAGTGAAGAGGAATTAGTTGATGGTAATAAACTTGGAAATAAGATGTCATTCTCTGTTCAGAAGCAGTTATGAAGAAAGAGAAAAACAACTCTGTTCAGAGATTTTAATGAGTCATTGATTTTATCATAAATTAATACTAATCAGTTCCACTTGAAGTACATCCTTTTTGATGATTTTTTTTTTAATGATTAAAACTGTTTAGGTGGTCCATGTTAAAATGAGTTCTCTTACTGCTCAAAGAGAGCTCTTTTATTTTTGGGGGGGGCGGGGGGGGGAGGAGGGTGTGTGGTGGTATATTTTTTTTCCAAAGAGGAATTTGTTTCTATCTTCTGGGAAGTGCAAAACACTGGAATTTGCAGTTTTATCGATACAGTGCTGCCTGCACAGTGAGTGCTGCTGAAAACTGAGACTCCCCACATAATCCTGTTTGGTTGCTTTTTTTTTTTTCCCAGTCTATTAATAGAACAAAATACTAAAATGCTTAAATACTCGGTCAGGAGTAGCTGGGCTGCTTTTGAACTGAAAACAAAAGCTGCCTACTGAGACGATTTTTTTTCTTAAAGGCTAGTCCCAGGTATGTTAAATATCAATTTCTTTCCTTTTTCTTTCATACTCTTAACCAGGACATACCTAGTGGGACCAATATCTCTTTTGCAGTCATTGCTGTAAACTGTTTTGTGAGAAAATGCAGATTATGCTCTTGAGCTGTTCTCTCTCTTAGAAATTACGATGATCCTGTAAGTTTTTTGAAAATTGGGAGAGGTAGGTAAAGTATACCCAAATGGATGCTTCCCAGCAGTCAAGGCTTGGAGGAGCCGGCCAGAGTCAGCTCCGGCACGCTCATCTTGGCACAGCTAAGGCAGCATTGCCGTAGTGCCTGCTGCCAGAGCACTGCTTTATTTTTGTCCAGTGATTATCGGGAAGGCTGTCCAAGAGGAGCTGGGGATTATGGGGCAAACACCACAAAGCTGTAGGAAGCCAGGTTTGGTCGTTGTGTTGTAGGCAGATCACACTTGCTCACATAGCTGCCAGCTCTTGTCCATTTGGAATACAGTATTTTTGAACATTATTGAGGAGAATTTTGAGTGTTTCACCAGATGCTATCTGCTGCTGGTGACTTTGATTTGCTTTTGAAATGCCTTCTAGACAAGGAGTAAACACTGGAAGCTTGCTTATCTGAGGTACTGTTAATTTATGAATAAACTGGAAACAGCTGTATTATTTAAAAAAAGTTATTTGTAGGCCTCTGAATTTAAAATAAAAATAAAATTTAAAAAAAAGTAAAAATCTTCTCCTGGTCTACAGGAATCTCATGATTAACAAGAAAGTTTCAGGTGTTTGGGGTGCTGAAAGCCTTTAGAGGAGAGGAGGCTGGTACAGAGGAGCATCATGCAATTGGAGTTTTATTGCCACTGAAAATGAGAAGATCACAAAAAAACCCACCCAACCACTTAAAAGACAAAGCAATCCTTCCCCCAAGCAAAAATCCCCCAAGACATTGTCTGGAGTGTTGTGTAACAAAAGTGATAGTGTTATGCAAGGAGGGGGAGAGTCAAAAGATGAAAGGATCATAAACAGTGGCTGGTAAGGGAATGCCACCCTGTGTGCAGGCAGGTTTGTGGTTGGGGGTTGTATTTGTTTTAATAGGGTGCTACCAATTACCAACATGAAGACACTAGTTTCAGAATTTAGACAAATTCAATTGAGGTAAGCCTGGCAGAGGTTATAAAGTGGAAATGTCAAGTAAGGATTAGGAAAGAAGCAGAGGTAGCAGGAGGGTGAGGAGGAATGGTCATTGGGGAATTAGGGACCCGTAGCTGTGGTGGGAGAAGGGAGCACTGGGGCTGTGGTCAACTGCAATTTCTGGCTGTATCCTCCTGGGTAATTAAGGCATTAGGGGAGGATAAGGATAAAATCACTTAATATCAGTTGCTGTACTGTGCCTGTCCTGTACTTGTTTCTTCTCTTCCCCAGTACTTTATTTTACATCAGCTTGTCTTTTTAGAATACTTTTTAGTCATTCAAGTGGAGCGCATATTCAGAAAATGAAAAGCAAACTGTTTTCCAGTTTAGTACCGTTTCAACTGTTCTGGTTTTGAAACCTCAAGTGATACACAATGGAAAAAATCCTTCAAATGGTTCACCTCTGACAAAAAAAAAACAACTTTTCCCAGAATGAAAATAAAGACTCTTTCTGAATCCCATGTTGCAGTACTTGTCTTTACTCCCTCTGCATCTTTTTTTTTTTTTTTTTTTTTTTTTTTTTTTTTTTTTTTTTTTTTCCCAAAGATAATAGGCTTGGCTCTGGAAACTCACTTCCAATAAGGGTGGAGTAAATTATTTTTGATGCTTTCTGCCAAAATGAAATAAAATGTGTAAAAATGAAAATGGTGCAATTCTTGTTGAGCCAAGTACTTGTACTAAAATTTGTTTTTAATTTTTTTGCAGCTGATACTTTGTTTTGTTCATGTACCAATGACTCTGTGTGTGTGTGTGTGTGTGTGTGTGTGTGTGAGAGAGAGAACTTGGAGAAATGCCAAGGACTGGAGACTGTGGCAGTATCAGCTTTTATAAAGTCTTTTTGATGTCACTGAAATGAGAGGAACACATCTGAAGTGTCTCAAACGACTGTCTTCAGGGCAGAAACAGTGTGAAGTTTGCAAGTCACTAGGTAAAGGGTTCGCTGAGTGATTTCTTTCTTCAAAAGCATTTTATTTATTTATTTATTTTAGTTACATTGTAATTTATTTGTCTCCTGTCAGGAAAACTTGTAATTAGTGGTTTGTCAGTGCTCTTTAGTTTAATGTTCGTGGTTCAGTTTGAGGGTATTTAGATTTCTTCCTCTCTTGCTCAGAAAGAGGGGGGAAAAAGTCCCCCAAACCACTGAAAAAACCTGAAAATAATTTGCTAACAGTGTTCACTGCTAATCAGGGTATTTGACACTGTAGCAGAAGGGTATATGATATTTGAGAGAATACGATCAGGTTAAAACATAGCACTCTGAAAATTTTCTGCTGCCAGTATTTTGAGTCACCTCCATCTTTGTGAAGGTATGCAATACACATCTCCAAATTTCTTGTTTGCTTGAGTGGCACCTCTACTGTGTGTGCATGTTTCCTGGCTTTTCAGAGTAGCCGGCTATGACCATTAAACCACTCAGGCTAGAAAGGTAGATGGTAAAGTTGGAGCAGTTATAAACTCATTGCTCACTGTGTTTAGGTACCAGGCTTATAGTGTTCTGGGAGAACTTTTTAGAGTTCCCAGGGACAGATCTGACATCAGGATACCCTGGGGTTCTCCCTGTGGTTTAGCCATGCTAAATCATTTTGACTTACAGTTCTTTGCCATATGCTGAGATGGGGGGAGGCATGGCTGTCTAAATCCATACTCCTTAGTATGAGCTGTGCCTGCTTGCTCTTACAAGAGTGGAAAGACACAAAGCCACGAGTGGGACAGATGCTGAGAGCATTACTGAGTCACCAGAGCCTTTGCCTTTTGGGGCTCTAGCTCTCATCAGTGCACTTCCCTCTCTGATTGTGGCAATGGGGCCCTTCCTGAAAGGCTGTCCACTGGGAAGGACTTTGTGCTGAATTCCTTCATAGGCTGAAGTTACTGGCTCATTGATAAAGGTTAGAATTCTGGGGTTTTTAATAGTGTCATTTAGGTTTAGCATTAGGACCACTAAACCAGTCCCTGGGATGCTGGGTAGGTGAAGTACAGAGATAAAAACCTCATGGTTCAAGTGAATGTGTAGCAATGAAAGGTGAATAAAGCATACAGGGACTATTAAAGCAGTACTGGTGCCTGTAACTCCTTATTTTTTCCTTTGTGTTTTGAGGGTTAGGGAGAAAGTATCCAGACTGGTACTTCTCACCTTCTTAGGTTTCCACATCTCCCTTTAATGTTTGCACCTTCGGTGTAGAAGCTGTAGTTATCAACAAGCTAAGGCTTCAGACAGGAAGGTTGCTTTTCTTAAGATCCCTGTGTGGCAGTCTCAGAATCACTGACCCCTTATGGGATCTGTGCATGGAAAGTTGCTGGGCTAGGCAGTTGCTGTGGAGATCAGAGAAACTGAAGACATTAAAAGGAGGGCAGTGGAAATGCTGCTCAACTAGTACACCGATTAAACAGAGAATTTACTGTGGAATTACTGTGCTACATTCAAGTTTGTTACTACTCTCTTACTGTTTTTTTTGTTTGTCTCTAACTTCTTAACAAAGAACTGACAGTAGCTTATATTTTTGGACTTCTGCAGGCCATGTTCAATTAAATCTTTCTTTGGATTTGTTTAACCATCTCCTAAGCAAAGCTGCAAGTACGGTGTAAGGCAGTGATTCGTGGTCTATAGGATGTGGTATACAGTGTGAGATAGCAGCATAGCTGCCAAGAAGTGGTGAAGGTTAATACTGGTCTTTTGATCCCAAAGTTTGTGAACCCTTTATCTAAGCTATGGCAAGCCACAGGCAAAAGGGTTTGTAAAGGAAAATGGTTTGTCTTTACTCAAATTGTTACCAAGGAATATTGTGTTTGTATTATTCAGGCAGTGCCTGATGAGTAACAGGATACAATGGCATGAGATAGCTTTTAAATATATATATATATATATTTTTTTTTGAGTTCCTGATGCACAGGAGCTGAGAAGATAAAGCTGAAGGGCCCAGTCAGGCCCCTGTAGTGGGCATATAGGGGGAACCACCTCTTCTCTTTGC
>JANIJG010023728.1:0-106334 GCA_024611175.1 Megaceryle torquata
CCTACCGGGGGGTCCTGTCCCCGCCCCCGCCCCCCCCCCCCCCCATGCCGTGCTCCAGAAATATCAGAGAAAACACACAGAGATTTTTGTCTCCCTGCAGAGCACTTGTAGCTTTTGATTAATGGGTGGAAGGGCCCAGCTCCAGGTTTGTGGCATCTCTCCCGACTGCAGAAAAATAAGCAAAAAGTCACCAAACATGACACAGAGAAGGAAAGTCCCAGAAGCTGCAGTGAGAGGAAAGAAGAGAGAGAGCAGCCTATAATTCAAGATGTACCCGCACTGAAGCAAGTCTGAGTTCAGACCTTCATCTTCACTTTAACATTTCTTTATAACAAGCTCAGACGACACTGCTGGGTTCAGCAGTTTCCAAGCTCTGGGATGTCTTAACTTCTAATATCTGCATCATGAACTACTCTGCATGTTGCCCTGGGCTGACACTTCATGTGCACATGTTAAGAGGGGCTAAAATGGCTTAATAAAAAAATGAGACCTTACACTTCAAACAGGACACGTGTTTCCCCTCTTCCTCTTCGAACTCTTGCCCGTTCTCTGAAGCAAACTTCTTTTGGAGCTTCCAAAATGATCAGAAACACGTGTTTCATTCCTGTTTTCTGGCCAGTACTGAACTCAAAAAGGCTGTTCTTGTATTACTTTCATGTGGAAGCCAGACCTGCTGGAAATTAGCTTGTTCCCTCAAGGTGGATGATTTGGTGGAACTACATATATAAGAAGCTACTCATGTGAGGGCTTGTCCACACAGGGCAATTAGGCTTGAGTGGGTCAGGAAGTTAAACTGAGCCACTAAGTTAATCTAAAATAAGTGTCCACTGAAGGGCCTCATTGAAAAAGCCATTGCTGAGGCAAACCTTAAGTAATGGCGTGGGACATGTAGAAAGTGTGATGCAGAGTGAAGACTGACATGTGTACCACCTTACAGCTCCCTTCCCTTGCAACCTTTCTGTTGAGCAGTTAGTGCCCTGCTATGTTCCTCCATCTTGTAACGGAGTAACTGGAGCAAAGCTTATATTGCTTAGTTGCTGGTCACAGAGCTGGAAGATACAGGCTGAGCTGTAAGGCAGGTGGGGTTTCTTATATGGGTGTTACAACACTCTAACTAGCGAAAGGCTCAAATGATTGAGAAAATGGGGGAGTGTGGGACTTTCCCTGAATATTTAAAGCCTGGATTTTTTTTGGTTAGAATATGTAAAGGGCTTTAATTTGTGCAGTTGCAATATTCTCTTATGCCAAGGAAAAGTTCTGCATCATCAGCTACTGGAGTAATCTTTCAGTTAAGAAAAACAAATCCTGATATCAAAAGACTTATGCTTTCTTCACCTGGAAGGAATCTATGAAACTGTGGGCTTTCCTGGCACCGGTGGGAGATCTCAACAGTCTCTGTATGGACTTCTGTTGGCATCTCCCTGGAGGCCTTGTCAGTCCTTGACAGGCCTGTCATCCAACTCACTTGACAACTGACATGCCTGGAGGATGCAGCCGTCCCTGCTGACAACAGCTTTGTTTCCCATGTGATGGATGGCTTTGTGGCCCAAGCCTCACCACTGTGCCCTCCCCTGTGGCCTTGCTTCAGTGATTCTTATCTCTCTCCTGGGCATCCACTCCCGGCTGCAAAGGTGAGCAGTTGCCAGTGCTGCACCTTCTCCCTAGGTGCTTCTCCAGGACTGGGGTGGGGGAAGGACAACGGGCATCCCCTCAAGATTGAGTGAATCCAAACTGTGCTGTTTACCCAGGCCTGTGTGGCATTTGGCTCTTATCAATGAGGGGAAGGTAGATATGAGGGATTCCTTAGTTAGTCAAACAGTCAGTTGTATAGGCAATGTGGAAGAGCCCGTGTAATTACCATTCTCTGGCTCTCACACCCCTATCTTGTAAATCACTAATCCATCACAGCCTTGGTCCTTGTATTGTTCTATAATTAACTGGACAAACTACAGGAGCATTGTTGTAGCTCCCCATTTACAGAGGGACAAAGACTTGAAGGAGGTTTTCAGGCCCCTTCAGCTTTTTTCCCCCTCTTCTGTTGCACTCTTTTTTTTTTTTTTTTTTTTTTTTTAAGTCCTCTTCTATATCTTCTGGTCCATCTCAGGACTCTAAAGATGTCTCACCTGTTTCTCTGAATGAGCACTTATTTGCAAACCTACAATCAACACAGAAGGACTGGCCACAAGAGGACAGACCCAAGGATTTTAACCCTTCTTTTTCCACTACAGATGTGTGCAGGCATGCTTACTCCCTAATGCAAGGAGCTGCTCCATTCTTCTGAACAGGCGTTGGCCCCTCTGCTAATGAAATGGGCTGCAGTTGCCACATCCATTCTTTTATGATAATATGCTGAGGATTTAGCTTGTAGCAGTCTGTTTATGAGTTAGACACTCCCTAAGACTGGATTATGAGCTACAAGGGAAATGGAGGATTTCCAAAGGGTGTGGTAATGCATAGATTTGGGGAATTACTGATACTTTGGTGTTACTGACCCAGGAAGGTAGATGTTTCAAGGTTCCATATGGTTCCTAAGGCTATCAAAATATTTGGTGTGGGCTCTAGAGCATGGAGGGAACTAGCAGTGATTTGGGCTAGTAAAGTTGGTTTCTGCAGACTGAGTGAGGCTGCCATGCTACTGGGCAGCATGGAGAGTTGGTGGAACTGCAGGAAGAACTTTCCCTAAACTGGGTCATCCTACTTTGAAAGGCTGCTCCTGACAGCCTTTGGAGGGGATTTCCTGCTTCATTGCCCAGTGAGAGAATAGAAGGCCATGGGTGGATAAGGAGAATCAGACTAAAGCTCTACTCTTGCTTGCTCTCCTTTCCTCCTCTTGTCTAGAGGGATTTCACTACATCAAAGCAGGGTGTTTGTCTCACTTTGGCTTACAGCACCTGGCATGCTGTGGCCCTGTTTTCAGCTGGAAGCTTTAGACACTGGAACACTACAAATAACAATGGTTTATAGACTCTCTGTTCTCTTCCTCAGCAAATTTTTAGAAAAGGTCACAGTTCTCACTGCTGCTTTGACAGCAGAATTTAGTCCTTTGTTGACAGTGTCATGCAGCCAACTTTGCTGACCCCATGGGCATTCCTTGGAGCAGGTTTTGGCTCAGAGGCTGAAGATCTACTTTTCTTCCTTATTTGAGGTGTCAGGTAGGTCTGCTGTATGAAAAGTATGCCTTTATGTTCTGGTAGGCCAGGCCTTATAATGGAAAACAACCATATTGTTTATTTAACCTCCATCTCTAAAATCTTATTTTCTAGCTCTTGGGAGCTGTAAAGTAGACCTGTCCACCCCATGGAAACTCTGGAGAAGCAACCTGAGGCTGACCTCCAAGCCATGGGGCATTTCTTAGTGCTGTCTGCATCCCAGTGACCAGGTCACCTGTGTTAATATCTGAGCACATTGAATTCCCTCTTGTGAGGCCAATGAAGCACAGGGTGTCTAGGCTCTGCTTGGAAAAAAGGCTTTGCCACTTCAGTACATTTGAATGGAAAGGGGAAGAATGTTTATTTTACAGCCCCTTTTATTGGCTTGATTTATAGCCTGAGGCTGTGAGTTAATTGAAGTCTAGTCCAGGAGAGGGCACCTGGGAAAGGGCGGTGCTGCAGTGCCACCAAAGGGAAAACACGCGGGAAAATGCTTTTTTAAAGCACAATTTGTTGCACACTCTGGCCCTTGCTCTGTGACAGCAAGCCAAGCTCTTGCCAACAGAACTGGTTGTGCTGGCTCAGGGAACATCCTTAGCTCACTGTGGGTGGCAAGGACAAGAGGGGCAGAGGTTAACAAAGAGAAGGTGCTTTTTCTTGGTGTGCCCTTCAGTAAAGCATCCTTCTGCCTCTCTCTCATGGGTGAAACCTAGTCACCTGTATAAGTGCAACTGTCATCGCCTTCTCTAATGGAGACCTGATGTGGTTGTTCCCATGGCCTGAAATTGGTTGCCTTTCAGTGCACTCCTCCGGGGCCTGCAGAGCAGATGCCAAGGCCAGCTCTCCTCTTTGGCACCTAAAGTGTGGGATGCAGTGGATAATGCACGTTTACATGAGACAGGCAATGAAGTAGGGCCCTTGCCCAGGGCAGCTGGCTCCAAGACAGATCTGGGAAAGGGCTTCTTCAGCACAGTGCCACCCTAACAAAGAGAAAATAATATTGCAGTGACTAGCTAAGGTCTAAGCCTGTTGTAAGCTGCAGGGTGGTAGAACAGTCTGGAGGGGCTGACTCACCCTTTTCTGTGTGGGAAGCAGTGTTGGGGCTGTGGGGTTTTGCACAACCCCCTTGTGCAGGTACTCTGAGCCTGCTCTGGCTGCCCCTGAGCTGCTGCGTATGGGGACAGGCTGGAGCTGAAGGGATGCCAGCATCTCTGATACTTCTTCTGTGCTGGTGGGGCATGATATCCTCAGAATCAGAGAGGAATGCTGTTCTCTCTGAAGCTGTACTAAGAGAGCAGTGTTTCTATGCTGTAAAAAACCCTGACAGGCCAAGGGCAAAGTTACAGCTACTTCTCTTGCTAGGCTGGCTGTGCCACAAACACATATGCAATCTCCTTCCTTTCAGCTATTTACAGCATAAACACTACTATGCCCTTCACAGGGACACCCTTCCTTGGTTTGGGAAGGTCATTGAGCTTAGTTTTTGCCAGGGAGGTCAAAGGGAGTAAAGATGCTATCAAATGAACTGCAAGGCTTCCCTCCTTTCCCCGGCTTGCATGGGGAAGGTACCATGTTTTCATTTCTTGTGCCCAGTTACTCCTTGCATGGTTGGTTCAGTAAATTCCAGCTGAATGGGACGGAGCAGCCATGTATGGCAGGTATGGAAATCAAAAGAAGGTGAGGTTGTTGAATGATGAATATCTCCATGTCCTTGCATCCCCACCTAGCCCACCTCTCCCCTTCTACATAAAGGTATCTTAAAGCTTGTCAAGGAAGGCTTTCTAGGGAGAAGCAATATCCTTTTTCAGATAAACTGATACAGACAGGAAAAGCAGAAAAATCTTTGGATGCATGGACCCTTCTTAAAATCTGAGTCCAATCTCAGTAAGCTTTTCCATCTATAAGATGTGTGATCTCATTTGTGGGCCTCAGCTGTACAGCTTAGAAATTACTTTTTTTGTCTTGCACAAGCTTGGGTACTGAGCACTGTAGATCAGATGCCCTTTGCTTCAGGAAGCCCTGTCCTGAAGGAAGGCACACCTTGAAGTACCTCATGTCCTTTGGGCCTTCATTGCATTTGCACTAGAGACCTGTCACAAAGTTGTGCCTTTTTTGTTTGTTTTAAACTACTTTAGCTGCTTTTTTGGAGTAGCCTCTTGAGACATAGGCCTTGATGGAAAAGAGAAGCAATTTCATAACTTAGATTTTGTCTGAATGGTGAAAAGAAATGTCGAGATCATCTAGGCCAGAGCATATTGACCTTGGCATATTGGTGCACTGGCCTTTTCTGTACCCCGGAGGAAAGATAAGGAGTTCAAAGGCTAGCACATCTTTAGCAAAGAGCTCCTCTTCCTCTCTCCTCATCCCCTTCATCAGCTCCATAGGGGAAGCTCCCCTGACAGTAATAGCAGCAATGCCCAGACCACTCCTGTTTCTTCACCCGCCTTGCAGTGAAAACATGAGCTCATGGGCAGCTGCAGTATGATGCTGCTGGACAAGGCAGTCCAATGGGGCCCTGCAGAGCTGAACCTTCCAAATTCTTAGCCTGCCATTCAGCTTACAGGAGCTCTCCACCAGGGATCCATGTTCCTAATTCATCACTAGCTGACATGAGCAGGAAATAAAAAGAGCAATTTACCTTTCATTTATCCTGTGCAATGAGCCCTTTTCTTTAAGCTATCAGCCCCTTTATCTTACGCCATCAGAATGGCTGCAGTATAGCTTGTTTTAATCTGTCTTTGGACATCACTTGAACTTTCAGGGCACTTGTTTAGCCCTGGTCAGATAATCTCCTCTTTCACTGTGAACAAACAGAGTGCTCCTGGGCTGTGCTGCTCTTCCCCTGTCCCATTGTAGTGCAGGAATACAGGGGCTGATACACTTCAGTATGTGCCGAGGTGACTGTTCACTGAAGACAAAACCACAGATGCTGGTGATTTTTGAAATACTTTCAGCTTAGCCCTGCCCTTGTTGACTGCAGAGGTGCTGGGAGTGATGGGAATGCTGAGGCAGAATGGCACTCAGTCTTCCCATGTGCATGCATGATTTTATGGTGACCGCGTCATGCCTTTGCAGATGTGTGGCTGCCTGGAGTACCCGGTCAGACTGAAGAGAGGGAAGGAGTTTCTTACACCAAGGGATGGTACATTGTGTTTGAGGCCTTCCGATGCAGGCTGGCAAAGGCCTGGGGTCTTTCTCCCCCTTGCTGCTCCCATCAGACGAGTCGTCCATCAGACGAGTCGTCCACCAGCTGGTCGGCAGAGGGCACCAGCAACCTGGAGAGAGTCCTAGGGACGCACTTTCTCTGCTGCTTCCACTGGTGAAGAGGCCAGGAAAAAGGGATGTCCCGCTCCGGGGCAGATTTCTCTGACATTTGGAGAGAAACCTCTTCCAGCTGAATCTTCCCCCAGACTGCTCACTCTAGCCAGCCAAACTGTGGAACTGGCTTTGGCGGCTGTTTCCACAAAAGTATTCTCTGAATCCCACCGCCTGTCCACGAGGCTTGTATGGGCAGTTCATCTACAGTGGGAGCTGTGTTCCGCTCATCTCTGCTGCTAGTGGCTGAAGCAAATGTTGACAGAGTCAGGGGCCAGCTCAGATCCTCCTGCCTTTCCTTTGCTTCATGCTTCAGGTGATCTGGAGGTGTTTTACAGGGAACACATCTCCAAGTCAGGGTGCAGCTCTTCTGCATTTCCCCTGTGTGAATTTCCATTAGATCAAGAGACATGCAAATGAAAAGTTAGCACTAGCTGTATGAGCACTTCCTACTTAATCTTCACTTGGCTTTGTCAAACTCCATCAAAAATATGACCATAGCAGCTCTGCTAGAACTGTTTACTGCTCTTTACTACAGACATAGATGAGAAAATGCATGCAGTGTTGGAAGGGCAGCTTTAAAGCCAGATGTGCTCCACTGGCTGGCAGTAACAGCACTCCTTACAGCCTTCTTGTCCTGCTTTTAAAAGCATGTAGTATCTAAAAAGACTCTCCTTTTTCCTTGTTCTTGTTACATCTAAAACTCTCCCTTATGGCCTGATGAGCTTCTTGTTGTATGGCATTTTTAATGTAGGATTTGGACCCACATTATACATAATTAAGCTGCTTCTGCAAAAGCAACTCTATTTCCCTTTTCCCTGGTCCCTCCTTTGCACTAGATCTAAACCATGTAATTGCAGGGGAAGTTGATAGGAAGCTAAAAATAGATTTTTTTTTTTTTTTCCTGCAAATTATTTTCCTAACAGATGAACAGTGAGGAGTGAAGCCAGATTCCCTTTTCATTTCAAATTGCTCGTCAGGAGGTGTGTAGACTACCTTGCCATCCCTCAGTGTGTGTTGCAAATGAAGCAGTCCAACCTTCGTAGTCCAAACCAGTTCTAACTGTCAAGCTTCAGTTGTTTATAGCATCTCCCTGTCAGAAAGGCATGTGTTTCAGGACACCAGCTGCAGTGAAACTAGTGATGATATTGCACGCCCTCTGATTTATTGTCAGAACTACCTTCTAATCTCTGTTTTGTTTAAGTATGGAAGAATGGCACTGATTTTAGACTTATTCCAGGTTCAAGTACTGTAACTGAGGTTGGGGTCAGGCTGACTGGTGTTTCAGCTTTTGTTTCTTCATGGTTTTCTGTCCCATTTTAATTCTGTCTGTTGCTTTCCCAATTGTAGTTGATCAAGGACAAGCAATGAGTCATACAGGAAAGTCTCATGCATCTGCTCATACATGTCACCTAAATCCCAAACCAAATCTGTCAGGTGCTTGATCTCTTTTTCATTCATTTCTATATACTGTGGCATTTTCTAGCTTGTGCTAGAAAAGCAAGAGAGGCTGGAATGCTACAATGGAGCCATTCCTTGGAGGTTTCTTTTTCCACATGGAAATGTGGGAAAGGATCTCTGTTAGAGGCTATTTTTTTCCAGTCTTCTGGAGTGTTCTTCCTCAAACAGTACAAGCATAATGTAACTGACTTTGAGTTATGTTGGATGACTAAAACAAGGAAGATTTGGCTCAGTGTTGGAAATGACCTTTGAATTTGTAACTGTATTTAATCGCTATTGATACTGGCACACTATTCGATTTGTGTCATTGAGGAATCTTTGTACCAGCCAGGACAGAAGTGTTTATCTCAAAATCATTTATTCTTTATAAATACTGGGCATCTCTAGATGTTTTTTTCTAGTGCTTTTCCAGAACTGAATTAAAGATATCTCTGGAAATATGTAGAGCCAGTGGGCTGAGAGCAGTGATCTTTGTCATATGGTCTGTGTAAATCTACTGGGTGTGGATCAAACTAAGAATGTCTGTGGATAGAGGGATGGGGCACAGAGAACCAATCACAGGTGATTTAGGTTAAGGAAAGTTTCTTTGGCTATGAATTAATTTCATATAAGTTCCTCAAAACAGCTTTGTTTGATCAGGAGAGCAGGTCTTAAATATTCATATCTTTAGTACATCACCAGCAAAATCTGTGTATACATTCCTTCAACTCTTAGCTTGCTGGTTTTGTTTCTGGGTCGATTGCCTCAGAATAATATAGTTCTTCATTACTTCCCTGATTTCTTTCATCTCCACACAGTTGTCACTGACTAGATTGCCTGTACTGTGGAAAGTTAAATAATAACCTAGCTTCATGCTTTGGATTTGGCCAGTGAGGAACATGTGAGCTCAGAGCTGATGTTTTCTGTTGGCACCTGCTGTTCGTCCACATCTGGCTATTGCTAAAACTCTGACACAGGAAAGTGGTTTCAATCTTCTGGGTTGGAATCAATGTTTAGATTGTACTGTTTCTTCTTCATGGAAAATCTTGTTGCAGGAAAATATTTCCAGGAAACTGTATTACTTCTAGTGCGACATGGAAAGAAACAGTAGTATATTATCTTTGTGAAAAGTGTGTTTCATTCCTAAGTGAGAGTCTGATTCTGCTATAGGAAGTGACTTTTACAAGGTAAACCAGGACACAATGCTGTCAAAGCAGACTGTCCTTTGGACACTTGCTGTGGAAGAGGATTCATGGTTTCACTAATGGTTTAACACTCTACATTAGGATCCCATGAGTGAATTTTTTTAATCACGGTTTAACACATGACCACATAGAAAAGTCAAAGGATGCTTTCGTTTAACGATTGTCATTTTAAATGATGGACTGTCTTGATTTTATTATAGTTGCAAAAGTTTTAGGTTTAGATGTTTTAATTTGGTGGGCTCAAGTTAAGGCAAGGGGAGGTAGTGAAAATGCTCTTTTAATGTTCCAATGCCATCCTGTTTGCACAAGTGGCTGTGCCAAGGGTTGGATTTGTTGCACAAGAATGAGAGCAAGAATTGAGATATTACAAGTTCTGCAGAAACAAGAAACGAAAAAGGATTAATTCCCATCTCCTTTGCACTTGGTAGTGTTTCTTAGGAGTAATCCCAGTTTGTGTGTGTAGTCCAGTCTTAGTTATTGCAAAGCAGTAGTCATAACCATGTGAGGATTATGCTTTTTCTCCTGGTTCTGTGACTCCCTGGAGCTGTAATCTGACATGTACCACAGACTCTGGGCTTTAGAGAGGTTTAGAATAAAATTCTGTGAATTTCTTGGGAGAAATGTCTTCTCTGGTGGCCCAGAGTTGATGGGCTTTGTGGTTGTTTTATGCCCAAGACAAGAGTTCCAAGTTCAGCTTTGCTTAGTTTAAAATAAGCTGAGTTTGTTTAAAATGGTGCTGCTGATCTAAGAGAAGATAGGGAAAACAGAATGCTGGTACAAAGAGAAACCCTGCAATGAGGGCACTGCCCCAGAGGGACTTTGAGGAGCAAGGGCAGAGAGAGGGAAGCAGCCCACACAGCTAATTGAAAGCTCATCTTCCTGTCAGTCATGGGGCTTGCCCATCAATCATTCTGGCACCAACAGGATCTGACATCAGTAGGGAATTAAATAAACTCTTCTCTCTTTAGGGACCTGCTGATGGAAACCCGTAGGGGGGAAGTGAGCAGAGAAGATCAGGAAGCATGTGCATGGGGGAGGAACAGTCTCAGCAGCCCCCTGGGATGGTGCGAGTCTGTGGCCTTCCTCTTTCTCACATCAGCATGTATTACTGAAGAGTTTTTTCAATGAGACCCCAAAAAGGTGATTTTTGAGCTGGTAATAGGCCAAGCTGAGTGATGCTGTATGCAGCTGAAAAAAGTAGTTCTCACCCTTGAATGAAATTAGTGTTATTGGACTACAATAACTAAGAGGTGAATCTGGACCAAAGCATCAGAGCAAAACACCGGGAAGAGAAAGTGGACTAGAGCAGAGGGTTAGAAGCTAAGACCCTGTTTTCTACCCTACAGTGAATTACATGTGATGTGAATTAGGATATTACAAATTGGACCTGGCTGAAATCAGAGGTTCAGTGCAGATAAAGTGACTTGTATCTCCATTGGCAGGACTATCACCAGTCAGTTGGCTGAAGTGGGTGTCAGTGTGCATGCACACATGTGCTTGTGTGGAGGGCTGCAGAGCAGCTGGAAACCATTCGGGCACTGACAAGTCCCCTGATGGACCTCTACTGACATGGAGCAGCTTTGGTTTCAGGAAAGCCAAAGGGAACCTGTCACTAATTAGACACACAGCTAATTAACGAGAAGCAAACAATGAGCAGCAGCTTGTGTTTTGGGAAAACTCAGCTTTAGTAGCCAAGGACGTCTGCTCCTCCCTTTCAAACCATTTCAAAAACAAACAAAGCGGGGGAGACTTGCATTTCAAAGCAGTGCAAACACTGCTAACCTCAGAAAGCCTTCCAGAAGGATGCCCGAGAGTGGGATTTAGCAGTGAAAGGAAAAAGGGTTCTCCAGGTGTAATGAGACCTTCCCTAGCCCTAGACTGGGGCCCTCTGGACCCCCAGTGTGCATCTCTTATCCATTAGCTTTTAATTTTTCTTTCTTCAAATAAACACTCCTGTTAAAATTTTGGGTGGGTGGATGGGGAGGAAAGGCATGAAAGAAGAAGAATGGCAGAAACATGAGCTGCCATTTTGTGCTTTGCTATTTCCCAGGTCTTACAGAGATGTGTGGTATTTCAACTTAAAAACTCTTTTTTGTACATTGTTTTTATTGATGCTGTGTGCTGCTTTATTATTGCAGGGTTGGCTAGAGGGGTAGGTCAGTAACAAAAATAAGAAAAGTTACCTAGGTTGTGTAAACAGATGCTCTAGAGTGGATGAGACTGAGTACTAATATCTTTAATAACAGAAGCGTGCTTTCAGAACAGAAGGAATCCAAAGCTGTAATCCCAGTTATGAGTCCTCCAATGACCCTCAGACAGCTTGTTTAGGGCCTCATCCTCCAATGAGCCTTGTCAGGGTCCCAAGTCCTGCTCAGAGCAATAACTTCTGACTGTGTCCTAACACACCAGTGCTTGTAGGATTCATTAACTGAGGTCTGCAAAGTGCTTTGAACATGAAACACAGTAAGAATGATGAGTTATGTGATATTAAGGTGTATTTCCTAGAGCAATGCATGTAATTAAGGGAGAATCTCAGCTTTCAAAAACCAAGACAATTTCTAACCCTTCTTGTCATAGAAAAAAAAAAAAAATCTGTAGAACAGGACTCAAGGCTCAGAAATTAGGAGGCAAATTTAAAATAAAACAACTGACTAAACTACGTTATCTTAATACTAATCTCCGGGTTTTGTGAACTAGATCACAAAACTGAGTGCTTAGGTTTAACACTATGTGACTACACTTTAAGTATTTTTTAAAAGAAAATGCATTATTAATGATCTTGTGCATTCAATATAAAAATAATTAAGTCTTTATCATCACTGTCTAATGTGGAAATGTATCACAGCATTTCTCCTAGTATTAGCCTTCTGATGTAGTTTTGTCTATTTTCTTCCTTCATCTTGGAGGAAGGACAGTGTTCCTGGTTAGGGAAAAGACTGGGAATTGTGGGTTCAGTCCCATTGCTGTCAATGGCTTCCTGGATGAGCATACTGTGGTCCTGGTAGGATCAGAGTTCTCAGTTCCACAGGGGTGGAAGCAGGCATCAGCTCTCTACCAGACTGCAGAGTGAAGGATACCTCTCTGCTTCCATGAGATGCTGCAGTGTTTAGCTCATGAGTGTTTTTAAAGCATTCTAACCTCCTTGACCAGAAGGAGTTATCAGAGCACCTGATGTTACACTGCAGTAGTAGATCACAACATGCACCTACATTATGTATAATTTTTAGCATGCATCTGATTTTGCTACCTGATTTGAAATTGCCTTATACTCTGCTATCAACATGGGTGCTTATTGCTGTCAAAAGACCTGTTTAAAGAACCAGTAAAGCCACAGCAGAATTCCTTCTTATATAATTTTGGCTCAGGTCTCAAATATGTATGTACCAGTAATTAAAAAAAAAAAAAAAAAAAAAAAGAGAGAGAGAGTTTAAAAAAGAAGGCAGTGGCTTCAGGTTACAACAAGTAAGGAGCATATCAACTTTTCCAGACACAGATTAGTATCACTGTGCCTCTCCTCATGAATATCCTTAGATCCTATGAAAAATGCTATTGGAGGCAAATATATGAAGCACTTCATAAAGAAAACATTGTGTGGTACTTCAGTTTCTCTTTCTGGGATGGTACGTAGTTGTTTTATTATTGTGACACTGCAAAAACCCAGCAAGGTACAAAGCAGGGTAAGAAGATAATGAGAATTTTCTATTCAGCCGGCACGCACTGACTGAGAGCTGTTTCAGATGGCATCAGGTTTCTTTAGCCTACTCAGAGCTTGAAAATGTGCCCTTGATTTCAGCCCACAGGAACGTGGGCTTGTGCTGCTTTATTGTCTAATGCATCTTTCACTTGATCTCCTCATACAAACACGTTGAGCATGTGCTTGGGTCACTTAGAGAAAACTGAACCCCACTCATGTTCTTAGAGTGTAATCCCTTAATATTGATTACTGTGTTGCATAGGGGCAACAGGTAACAAAATCCATGTGGATTCAGACTGGCAGCTGATCGTCCCACACACGCACGGTTCAGCTGGTGAGCTCTTTGCAGTGCTGGAACTGCTTTGCCTAATCGCTTACTGCTGATGTATGAAACACATAAATACGTTGGAACAGAAATACCACATTGCAGCAGTTGTTCATATGAAGTGAACAGATGCAATGAGGGATTTTACTATGGAGTGTGTTCCTCCCTAGATTTATCTTGTAGGCAGCTCATGTTTATCTTTTGCCAGCTCACGTTAGCCCAGAGTAGGGTAACCTTTAAGCCAGTGCATAAGAAATAAAGGCAAGCAACTAATTATAAAATGCATAGTGAGGTGATCTAGTTATTTGTAAAAACAACTTCCCAATGACCAGGACAACTCTTTGATTGGTTAGGGCCATGTTTTCCATTTCCTGACCTTGTTATTCTCTGTTGCTGCTGGGGACTATGCAATATGAATTTGTAATTGAAGTGATTTGTGGGGAATACATTATATACTTGGGTCTGAAGGGAGCTGGGATTCTCAAGAACTGTTGTAGCCTGAGGCTGGTTTCTAAATATAAAGTATCCTGAGATGATCTGTAATGTTTTAATGTCTCTAGGGTTCAGTTTAATGGGAGCTCAAATGCTGGAGGTGTGAAACATAGGAAAGTGGACTAATCGGAACCCTTACAAACACTTGAATCAAGATGAGTGACTGGTTGAAGGTGTGGTCTAGTGCTTGGGAATTGCTGGGCTATAAAGGGTCATCTTGTGGGGGCAAGGAGGGCAGATGCCAACTGGCTTTCTACTCTGCCTCCAAATATAGCAAGTGCAGACTTTGCACCCAGATGGATAGAACTGCACATACAACACTGCTCATGCAATAACCACGCACTAGAGTATGAAAGTGCAATCCAGGATACTTATGGGAAATGTGGCCCACGTGCACCCCTTAAATGAGTCTGTGATTTCTAAAAGCTGTGTTCCCAGCAAAATCAAATGATTTTGGCAGTCTTGCTTCCCACATAGACACTCTGAGACTGGATTTTTTCACAACATTTTTATTTGGAGTTGTTTTGGCATGAATTTCAAACCTGAATGCATCAGTATCTCCAGTCTATCTTGAGGATCTGATCTAAGAGGCACCCTCACACTTACCCTAAAAGGTTGGAGACACTATGTGCTGTTAGCACATTTAAGACCTACAGGTTTCTAAGACTTGCACTTACAGGTCACTAAAGATCCCTTATGAGCTAGTAAAAAAATGACCTTGGATGTAATGCTAAATGATGCTGAGAATCATTATATCCCTCAGGGTATTCATGACTTGCACTTTAAAATTACAGTCTCGGGGACAACTGCATTTGAACACCGTGGTAAGTGAAGAAATCAAACTCTAAAACTGTGAAGGCGTTTGTATATACAGCAGACAGTGGTAGATGAGATGTTGTTTAGGGTATGACAGATTTGTTATTAATTATTAGCTCATTATTAGCTTTATCTAGTTTTTCACTCAGGTCTATTGTATTACATTCAGTATGTAATACGTCTGAATTCAGACTTACTTAAACTTCTTCCCTCTTCTCACTCATGCCAATTTGGAAAGATTATGAATTTAGACAAGGTTTGTTATTAAATTAACCCAGAGCTGTTTAAAACCCCATCAATCAGGATGCTTAGGAAAGACAGAGGTAAGTCTCTGGCCAGCTGGCCATCTCACCACCAGCATAAAAAAGGGCACCAGATTTCATCAAATGCTTCTTGCATCAGGCCCTCATCTTTTAGCTGACCAACTACTATTAGGAATCAGCACTTAGAGAGCAGAGAATCCTCAATTTTCTTGGGGCAAAAGACTTATTAGTCTGGTTTTATAGAGAGAAATTGTGCCACTTTTTGCCATTTCCTGAGCAGAGCAAACAGGTAAGAGCATTCTGTTAGGTTTTGTCCTGCCTGAGACATATTGAAGATACATAGGTACTGGCGGTGTTGAAAATGGAGGCTTTGCATAGCTCTACATGTTCCCCTTCTCCCTACCTCTTTCAAGCTTCAGTGGATGTGATCAGATCAGGAGATTCATTGTCTACGTGACCTGGTTTACATGAGAGCAGCCTGATGTCTGGACATTTGCAAATTCTCTGAAGTTGCAGTCACATTTAAAGACTGCTTCTTCAAATTTTGGCTCCATTGTCTGCAAGTACTGTTTTTCCATACCATATTCTAATAGCCAGAGTTGGGGCCATGGAGTACATGAATTTAAGCTGCCACCTTATAAAATATTAGAAGAATCCAGTGGGACATTCAGAACATGAGTGTATTGGAGCCAGCTGGAAACAGAATACAGGAGGTGGATTTTCTGCTGGAAGGGTGCTAATAATTCCCAGTGAAGATCAAAATGAAGGACAGTTGGGTTGGTTTTGGATGGCAGAGGACTTTGCATAAAGACAATCCCTCTTCAGTTACAGCTTCACATCAACAGGGCTTTTTTCTCTTCTGTTTGTCATCAGGGCGAGTGTATTTGCAAGTGTGTGTACTTCCTAGGGCATGCCACCTGAACACAGGTATATGATGCTCAGAGACATTGGATCAAATGCCAGACTTGCTTAGCCCCACAGAGCAAGCAGAGTTCTGGGGAGATCCCAAAAGTGGTGAGCAACACAGCACATGAGTGACCCTCTTCTGTGCTGGGGTAACAACTTCTCCCCAGGAGTCCAACACTGTCTCTGAATTGTGCTCCACTGCACCTTTGTGCCACATCAGCTTCCCTATGTGGCAGCAGGACAACCTGGACGTGAAGGTTAGAAGAGCCCTGGACCAGTTGTTCCCTGCACCACTTCAAGTCTTGCTTCTGAGCTCAGGGGTCACAGCCCTTCTTCCCAGTGAGCAGATCACCAGCACTTACTTTCCTCACTGTCTTGATAGTTATGATCCTTTAAAACATTTTCCATTAGCTGTGTTGTTTCTTTCTACTTACATTTCATCCTATGACTTGAATCTTTATCAGTTTTGACTCTAGCTGCTCATGCTACTCTTTTATGCTCATCAGCATTGCTCTGCCTTAATGACTACTTTCTGTGTGCTGCTCATGTCTTGAGACAGTGATACTCCAGTCCTAGGAGTTACCAATAGATTGAAGCTGCAGCAGTCAAAAAACTCTGAGACAGAAGACTGCATTGTTGAAGGGAGACAAGATCCTTAATCTGACAGCTAAAAATCTTGATTCACTGGTAGAGCTAGCTCAGAAGTGTACTTCGGAACTTGCTTAGCTTCGGCGTTGTCCTCAGAAGGCCTCAATCATATGCTGAAGGGCAGCACAAATGGTTGTACTACACACACCAGTGCATTAGACAAATGGTTTTACTGGATGGGGAGAAATGGAAAGTCTGTGAAGTTTTTAATAACTTTTAATCAGTAGCAGGGTAGGGAAAGGAAAAACACTTGAATAATTTTTACATTAGCTTAAGTGAAAACATGTGAATTGATTAGATTCCTTATAACAGAATTATAGCCAAGTTCGCTGCTGGATTTCTGATGTTTGCTAAGCAATCTCTGTGGCAGCAAATACAGCAGAACTGCTGTCAGGTGTGAGCATGCACACAGCCCAGGTAAGAAAATTTCAGGAATGCAGGATATGCTACTCAAATATTCATTGTGAACAATGTCAAGGAGACAGGAGTGATGAGGATTCTGCTTTTCTTAGAAAGTTGTAGGAAAGTTAAGAAAGACCAAGCATGTAGTTGTCTACTGCTGCCTACTGTGCTTTAAACATGAAAAACACTCCCAGTTGCAGCTTGTTTATCTTCCTGGCTCAGGTTGTGCCTTTTCTGATGAAATAAGTAACCAAAGCTCTCTGGGTTACTTATGAGTAAAGGGAAGAAGAGACTTTTGTTATCATCACATGGGGTGCAAAAATGAGAAGGCTATTCCCCAGTGACTGCATTACTTTGGGCTCAATCATTTTTCTTCCCTGCTACCCTGACCCCTAGTGCACACTGTACATGTCTACAGGATAGATTAACTACCTACCTCTGGGTGCCTCCAGGAGGCTGCTAACCATGCAGGTGCTCTTGCTGTGTTTTAGGTTTGAGTCTTGAGTACATGATGCAAGAGGAGTCATTTCACTCCTACTTTTTCTAATCCTGTAGTGAGCCTACTCTGTACTGGTGATAACTCAGGATGGTAATAACTTCAGTCTTTGATGCACTAAAATTCCTCCTCCCACTGCCAGCTGGCTGTGAGCTAGCTGTGGTAGACAGTACCAAAGAGATCCATTCCAAGTCCTCTTATCCTCTGCTATTCCATAGTGCCTTTATATATTGCTAAACAACCATTATGGTCTTCTCCACAGCAAAACAGTAATTTAAAAAAGAACTTGCTGGAATTCATGTTTTCCCTTCTGAAGTCTACCACCTAGTGTTTCCATCCAGAATAAATGCCAAACAATTGTGTGTTTGTTATAATGTCCTGATTATTTCTAAACCTTCAAAATCTCATTGGCCTGCAACTAAACAAACATAGAGCAAACTATCTGTCAAACACAGCACATGCTTCATTAGTGTATAATGTCTAAGTACTTACAGAAATTATCTGTTTGCACATTACTCTGAGAAGATACTCTGAGTTTAGCTCAGTGTTATCCCTTTCTAAAGGGAGAGTGATCACTTGTCTTTACCAGAAAAGGATCTCATTTTAAACACGTACGTTTTTCTAAGTTACCAATACCTGTATGAACTTTTTGAGACAGTAAGATGATTATGCGACAAGGAGGATTTCCATTTTTGTTGCAGAAGGCTTTTTGCCAATTTTTTTAAGCCTTAAGAGAAAATTTTTTGCAGGGGCTTGGTGAGAAAATGTTCTTTATTGTTTCAACATGTCTTGGGACAAATAGAAACTGGTCCTGAGGCAAGAGAGTATTCAGAATTAAATTAATTCTCTTAAATATGTTATTCCAAGATACTGTTGATATTGATGTGTTTCCCAAAATGTGCATGGTACTGTTGGCTGTGTGTTCCCTTCTTTTAATTGATATTGCTTTATTCAGTTGATTGGAAGTGACAGGAGATGAATTTTACCTTAATTTTATTGCCTTCAGACAGGAACCCAGAGATAGAATATCCTATATACTTTGTACTTATTCTGCGGAGTATGTTTTGCAAGCTTGGATTCACCCTGGCCCATACACCAATACATTATTATTAATTGAGGGTGGCATGTTAATGCAATGTAACAGGGCATAGTGGGTCATTGCTTTCACCAGTTTGTGGGAAGCGACAGAACTCGCCCTCTGTAGCTTGTCTGCTAAGGATAGTCATCTTTTAAAAAATTCTGGGGCTGTGTTCTCCTGCTCCCACTGTGGTGTCACATCATTGCATGCTTTTCCATGCAGAAGTTGGAATTGCTGCATGCAGGTTGGGATACAGGTTCACAAAGACTGTGATGGCCATAATCACAAAGGAAATCTGAAAAGCAGATCTGTGACATAAGCTTGGAGCTTGTGCCTTAACCACGCTGTTTCAGACAGTTCACCAGCTAAGGTGGAGAACAGGATCCTGAGAGATGAGTGACTTGCCAGGAGGTCAGGGGAAGGAGAAACTTACAGGGTTCCCTAGTTGGTTCAGAGTGCCCTGTTCCTTGTGCTACACATCCTCCTGGGAAGCAGTGCTTGTGGTACAGAAAAGCACCTGGGGCTTAGCACCACTTGCCAGTTAATCTCTGCCTTGTGTGTGTGTGCAGCTGGGATTCCTCAAAAGCACAAAGTACTGAGGAACCCAGGGCTCTGCCAGTTGATGGGAGAGAAAAACACACAGATACCTGGGAAGGGAGAGGAGGTGTCTGGAGAAGTAAGAAGAGAGTCTGGGAAGTTTCCAGGAGGCAGTTCCAGGCTTGCTAACATGTATCTCCAGTGTGCCAAATAGCTCTGTAGAAGTCTATGGTTGCAGCAAGGGCTGCTAACAGATGTGGCTTATGGCTCTATTCACCTGTGATGCTCAAATGTGGTACGAGGTGTTGCTTTGTAAATTGGATTACAGGATTGGGAAGATTTGTTTGTTGTGTATTGCCAAGTCCCAGATGTTCCCTCTCATTGCCTACAGCAGGGAAACTGCTCTGTGAGGACAGTACAAGTCAAATAGGGGGGTGCTCACCACCAGGAAATGCCATATTCTGACCCAGCTGTGGGTGATAGTCTGACAGGGTGAAGTGATGGGGAAGAGAGGGTTAGCTGTGTGAGCTTGGAAAACTATCCAGAGGGATGCAGCTCTTCCCCAGATGGGCATTTGCAGTTTTATGGAGCTAGATAAGCATCAGTAAAGATGAGTCATGATGCCACACAAGATGAGGGAAAACTGCTTACAGGAATATGAATTGTAAGAAGAACACTGAAAATAATGTCAGAAATAGTGTCTCTTCAAGCCCTGTAGGTATCTGGCAATAAAAATGTATTGATTAGCTGACATTCTTGCTAACAGATGCTAACAAAGAGAGCCTGTACTAAGCTGATTTTAATACTGAATCATGGCTTGTGCATTGGAAACTACTTGAAAGAAATTCCTTAAGTCTTATATTCATATAGGCCCTGCTCCCATGCCCTGCATCCCCTGCAGCTGATTCTCCCTTACCTGGAAGGGTGAATTGGGGTGGTACTTCCCTCTTCTGCCACTTGGAAATAGTTTCCAAATAGGACCTACTTTCTTCTCAGCAAATCTCTGTCTCTGCACTTCCCCTTCTTGCTCTTTTATCTTTTGTATCCTTTGCAGGGCATACATGCCTTGCCTCCTAAACCCTGTGTCTTAAAGGAGCACCTTTTCCTGGCACTTCCTCTGTTTGACCTGTTAATGCTTAGTTGCACTCAGGGATAATAATGCATAGTGACATAATGCATGGTCATATGCAGCAGAACGGAGAGCAAACAGTTCAGGCAGTGAAGGCTGGAGTGAACATAACTTTAGGGGCCAATGGAGCACCTGTAAGGTCAGTGCCACCATGGTGGGTGAGATGTATGCCTGAGTGCTGCAGTTTTTTCTTCTCTGTACGCAGTATCCCTCAAGTATGACTGAGGGATTGGTTCAAAGACTTTTTATCAAAGTATATGTGTATCTCAGAAAAAACAAGCTATCAGCCCAGAGGGAGAGCACTGCAATTGCCCTGTGTGTTGTGCTTTGGCTTAAACTCATTGCAGACAGGAATGATGTAGCTTCTCATTGTGTGTCTGTCTCATCTCCATGCATCAGGAGCAGTGCTTTTCTGGGCATAGCTGGGGTTTTAGGGAGAGATCAGAGAGGAAAAGTAAAGGCAAGAGGATTGCAGCTTTGCTCCTGCCCCATGGCCCACTGCAACATATTAGTTCTGCGTCATGCAGAAGTGACCATGCAGCTCCTTCTAAATTCAGATTTTGACTGTATTAATTTTTGGGTGAGAACAGATAAAAAGATTCAGTACAGATGTTCTGTCTTTAGAGGTTTGGGGACTTCTTTCATAGAAAATGAGGAACTTGTTATTAAGACACAGTTCCCTGTCCAATTTCTGAATTTTGTAGCCAAACCGCGCAGTGGTTCTTTAGATTAAACCCCCATGAAGTAAATTTTTATTCAGTCAGGGGGTGGAGAAATGGTTCACTCTGATTCATGGCAGTAGAAATTCTTAATCCTGGCTGCTCATCTGATATTAATGCTAGTCTTTCAGTAGCATTCAATAACATTTTGACTTAATTCCTCTGAGGGACAGGATATGTCTCTTAGATGCCTGAAATAAAAGTATGATCCCTGTGTCAGGTGGGTTTCTGCTGTTTCGTGGGCTTGATGAGAAAAGCAGTTCTTTATGGGGAGACAAATCAAAGCTGCTTTCTTGCCAGGTGTAGATGAATTGGATGTGAGAAAAGTGGCTTTTTAATGCAGAGGCATGTGTTAGCTTAAACAAACAAACAAGAAAAAGAACAACTAAATCTGGGCATGAATTACAGCCTGCTCCAGCTTTCAGTATGTCACGTTTTGAATTGAGCTGGAGTACCTATGGCTTTTTTTTTAAATTGCATTTGAACAAAAGTAAATACAAAGAGAAAGAAACCAGGACAGCAAAAGCCTGCAGGAAATTCCTCTACTGTAAACAAAGTCACCTTATGATTGATGTGAATGTACAGCCCCTTGTAAACATGTCTGTTTACTTGCAGGAAACCAGAAAGAACCCACATTGGGTGCTGCTGATTTTATCTAGCTTTGCTTAAATGCTTTTGGCTTCCAGTAGTCACTCCAGAGGGAGCTCAGAAGTGATGGCTGCTCCCTGGAAAACTCAAGTCTACTGTACTTTAAAATCTGTGCCAAATACTGCAGATGGGCAGAACTGTTATCCTGAACTTCAGCACTGAAAGCTTATTAATAGTGCATGAGAAGAATTAATCCTTTGCTAAGGAGCTCTAATTTGCTGTGCACCTAATAGGGGAATTTTGTATCTCTAAAAAGGTAGTAATAACCCTGATCCTACACCCTGAGGCTCCCACTGAAAACTCATTGTTCTAGCAAAGATTGTCAGCGCTGCTGAGGCTGATTAATTTTGTGTTGATGGAAAATGCTGTAATTGTTTGTGGGACATCTTGGTTTTATTTAAAGGTTTGATCATATCTGAGAGTGAAATTCTGTCTGTGTTGAAGTCCATGGGAAACTGGTCATAGCCTTCAGGGGGGCTGCAAGTCATGCCAAGCAAATCTGGATTTTTTTGTAATGAATATAACAGAGGAATGATGGGGAGCTAGGAATTGTCTCTTGCTGAAGATGTGACATGTGGCTACTACAGAGAAGCCTTGCATTATAGAGACAAAGCTAATTACTTGGGTGATGATTTGGTTTTGATCTAGAAATCCCTATTGCCAGTTGGTTGTAATCTGTCTCACAGGAGAGAATGCATTTCAGTGTTCCCCCAAAGACCTAGTTCTGTCTTCACATGGGCAGAGATCTTACTGTTTTGCAGACATTTTTCCCTCAAACAAGAATTGCAGCATTCAGTTGCTCTGAATGCTGCAATTACCACCAGCAGAATGCATTAAAATTTGCGTATCTATTCCTATGGGAAAATGTTATATCTGGATTGCTCACAAAAATGTGCTTCTGATTTGTAAATTGCCTTGCCATAGTGTTTTATACAGAATGAAAATAAGGAAGGAAATACTTTTTCCCTTTGCTCATATGGATTTGGCATTTGAAAGAAGCTTTTCAAATATTTTATGCCAACTATCATTTTGTACCACAAAGCATCTAACAGCATATTGGCGTCTGTGCCTTTGCGTACATCGTTTTTTCAATGAAAAGTATTTATGTGCGTAAGAGTGTTCACACACAGTGTTAGTCACTGATATGTTACTGTGTTGTGCTACCGTACAAGAACAACATGAAAGGGGACTCCTGTGTCATCATCTTCTGGGCTGAGTAAAACCCAAAAGATGAAGGTGAGAAAGGGGATTGATATAACAGGCAGAGTTGGAGCCTTGCCTGAGCCGCATGCTTAAGCACATGTTTAATTTAAACTTAAGAATGGTGTCCCAGCTTTGCCTGTTCAACTAGTAAATCATATCTGCCAAGTCATTGTCATTATCTATCTATATTATATGCCCCCATACTGGTTTCCTTTCCAGCTGAAAAGTCTTATCAGTCTTGCCTAACATGGAACCTACTTTCTGTTCATCCTTATTGCCATTGGCATTGTATGGTTCCTGGTTGTCTTCTATCCTTCTAGAGGGAATGAATGGCACAGCAGGCAGTGGTCAAGGCTCACATCTAGGCAAAAGGAAGTTTTCTAGTCTCTGTTCATTTCCTAACATTTTCTAACATTATAAGGTTCTCGTTGGCCGTGGATAGGTACTGAGTTGATGTCTTTAGTGCACTGTCCCCTAGGATTTCTAAATATCTTTTTGTCAGTGGTAATACCTAACCCAGACATGTCAAAGGGTTTATGGAGTTTGGGCTTCTCCACGTGTGCATTACTTTATAGGTATTGAAATGTAATTCAGTCTTTCACTTCCATACCCTGTCAGTTTGTTGAGATCTCACTACACCTCATCACCCTCAGTTTCAGATTTGACAATCTTGAATGATTTGGGAATCAATTGCAAATGCCATTTTCCTAATCACTGCTTTCCCGCATTGTCATGGCCGACTTGCACAGGAGAGATGCCAGGACAGGCCTTTGGAACCGAGTGTTAGCAATCCTGTTCTGCTGTAAAAAGTGAGTTGCTTTTCTTTTAACCATTTATTAATGTGCAAGAGGTTGTTCCTTCTCACACCATGACAACATTAGGAATATTTAGTAAGGGACCATCTCACAGATTTTCTTTTCAAAAAACCCCTACATTTAGACAATATCAGTGAGACCATCCTTACTCCTACAAACAGTGAATCCTTCAGAAACCTCTACAAGATCGGTGGTACCATTATCACATATTTACTCATGCAATTAAGTCTGTTCCTTAGCATAGTTTCCACTAATTTCCTCAGTACAAAGACCAAGTCTCAGATTCCAAGATCACCCATAATTATGTGTTTTAGTGAGCAGACATTCATGATGCCCAAGAATTTAGTTCTACATCTTGATTAAATATGACAGTTACCCACTCTTTGTGAAGACAATCAGTCTCCCCCTACAATTATGCTTTCTAATTTTGCACTTTTTGGAAATCTCTGAACATGTTATAATCAGGCTTGTCATCTTGATGGGACAGTTGAGAGAACAGTCCTAATGGTTCCTGTGTAGAAGTAGTAATGTTTATAGACTGAGTTTAGAGAAGAACAAAATTGGCTTCAAAGTTGCAGCTTTATAAAGAAAGTCCAAAGCTCTGAAACATCTGCCAGGCACAGGAACCACAACAGCCATCTCTGGTTCTCTTCAGGGTAACACCAGGCACGAAATCTTTGCACTGCTGAAGTCAGTGATGTCAGTAAGAGTAATGAGCTGAAAGTAAAAGGGGAATTTGGGCTAAATACAGAGAAAATTATGCATGTCACAATTCACATAGACAGACACATTAGCTGAATAAATAGTTGTGTAGAGGCTGATAGAGATTTCCCTCTTAGAAGGGAACTGAAGTCAAGGTCTGTAGGTGCAGGATAAGTTTGTTTTTGGTGCTGAGGGAGAACCAGGTCCTCTGAGCAGTAGCACTTCAGTTCTGTGGCAGTGCTGTTTCAGGTGCAACATTCTCAGTCAGAAGTATGTCATTTTCTGTCTACCAGTGTTGCTGACCATCTTTATTCACGTGTTCCTTTGGTTTGTTAAGATGGAGAGGACAGAACAAGAGGAGAATTTATGCCAGACTGAGAACAAACATTGCCTCACGTGGGTGGTTTTATACCTTGGAGGACAATCCCTCAACTTTCTGACTTGTTTGCCCCCTTCATTATTTCTGATGGGAAAACAACAGAGAAAGTTGTAAATCATGATGCAAGTCTCTCCATCCCATGTAAAAGTGAGAAACTGGAACAAAAGGAGCTGCCACATGCATGCAAAGAGAAAGGGAGAGACGGCAGAATTAATTTCTTCTTAATAAATTTGATGCAGAGACTGGGAGCATGTTTATAAAACCCTGAGAGTAGAGGAGGGTTTGTATCTTTGTGTTTTTTTAAAGTGCAAAATCAGGGCTGGTTTATTGTACCCATGGGGCTGGACAGTGTGTGGAAGGCCACCCATCTGGAAACCAGCCGATCACTGCTGAAACTTTCTTCCCAGACTCCATCCCTTCTCTGACAGGGTGCTGGGGTTTTATGAGAGGCCAACAGCAAGCCTTTTACAGACCATAACTCCTTGTCTCAACATAAATTGCTATAAATTAGCTAGAGAAAGGACCTGAGTGCATTGTTCCAATCTGGCTTGGGGTTCCAAGACCAAAGTCAGTGATACTAACAAAATAATCTGAGTTTCCAAATCAATTGTGTCTGGAAACAACCTTTATGGGAAGTGGTTGAGTAGGAAGTAGAAGCAGACAGCAAAAGAGAGGCAGGGAGTGAGAAAAGGTTATTTCTAGATGGTGAAAGTGTAGACTGTGTAAATCTCTTTTTCCCTAAAGATTTTTCAGGGTTTATAAAGGAAATCAGCTAGTATTTGGTCCTTATTTCCTTCAGGCTGAAGGCAGCTTCTAACATAGAACTTGGACTTGTGCTCTGAGTCCAAGTATAAACATTTTTTTAAGTATTCGGAAACTAAGCTTTCATGGGATCTTCACAGTGGATCCCATTTTCACAATTACCTGAATCTAATGCATCTTGGACCACTCCATTCCCATCTGAAAGATGTAGCGAAAAAAAACCCCTTTTTTATTCAAATAACCAATCTGATACTAGGCCTGTATCCCAGAGTGGTTCCACAGTAAACAGGCACTTTCAGGCTGGAAAGAGATTATCCTGAACTATGCAGTGAACACAGCTGAGTGTTGTGTTTGGTCCTGTCAGCTCTGCATGGAGTGTGGAATCAGTGGTGTGATGTTACAGGAGAGAAAGCAACCGAGGTTCTGCTTTTCAAAACAAGGAAGTTAAGTCCAAACTAAAATTTTCATAAGTACTAAAAATCTGTTCAGGAAATTAAGTATTTTGATACACTGTAGACAAGTAATTATCCTATTAAATACCGAAGTAGTGTTTCCAGGTAAGTAAACTGGTAAAGATATTTATGCCTCAAGTTGTTGGACATTTTGAAACTATCAGTGAAACAGAAGAAAAAAATTGCCTTTAAAAAGGCTTAGAGAGTAAATTACTTGAATTGAACATAAAAATTGTCATAGCAAACTTTTGCAGCATATTTTCGCATTTTATGGTAAACTGGTTGGCTGTTCCCTTCTACAGAATTCTCATTATCTTGATTTTTGCTTTCCAGAGTGACTGAGCCAAGTGGTTGAAGAAGAGAATGGAAGCTTATCTTGAAGGGAGGAGGACATCTCTGAGCAAATTGGGAAAATACTACTTGTAACCAGGGATAACTGCAAGAAGCACTTCTAAACTGGAGGACAGAAGCTGGAAAAACCTAGCATCTTGCTTGGATGCTAACAGTAGCAGTTAATGGCCGTGTCCTGTTTGGAAGAGAAAGCAGACTGGCAAAATGGGAAAGAAAGCCCTTTTGGATTCCTCTCTACATGAAGGCAGCATCAGGTAGGCTGGAGAGGCTTTGGGTGGGGACACTGATGGCATGTGACTTTGAAGATGCTTTGTGAACTGTGGAGTTTTCTCAGTCATTTCATATTATCCTTGTCTGAATTTAGACCAGTTTACTGACTGGTGATGTCAGTCTATTGTAAGTTGTGGCATATGGATGTGCTGATGCTGGGCTTTGGCGTGGTGTCTATCAGTAGTAACTAGGACATGTTATGGTTTTAAGATGCTTCTTTCCCCAGACATAGCCATAATGACCATTATCCTGTTTTTAGCTGGAATGTGTTTCACTTGTGGATCCAAATGCTGCTTGAACTGCAATAATTAATTATTACCAGGTTTAATTAAGTCTGCCTTATACAGGAATGTTGACAAAGTCCCATGCCCCAGCTAGAGAATAAACCAGAAGGGCAGTATCTCCCTTTGGTACTATGCTTGTATGACCTTTTGGGTGTTAGTAGGTATTTGTGCTTTTTGTGTGTGTTAGTGCACAGGACTGTATGACTGTGCTCTCTCTTCCACAAGACAGAGCTGGGGAAAAGGCATGGATAGCAACTCGGTGCAGAATTTCGGATATGCTGAAATTGTGGCGATTTGGAATAAATTTCTTAAGCTATTTGTGGGAACACTTGGAGGGTCTCAAAATGTCAGAGAAAATATACACTTCCAGTGTGTCAAATGCCCTGGCAGAAAGCTGAGCACAAAATTCCAGAAAACAAAAAACTTTCACCAACTTCCACCAGCTGGAGCTGTTACTGTAGCTGCCAGTCTGCCTTGGTTCAGAAATTGCCTACTGCTGGTTTATCTGTAGTACTGGTGTGGTTGAAAGATACAGCGAAAGGGAGCTCTTTAAGTTCTCAAAATGTGTTATGTGTGAAAACATTCAAATATACACTTAATTTAAAACAATACTGTTGAGAATCAGGGGTTTTTTGGTGTTTGCAGGCATGCCAAGAAGTCTGCTTTCTCCTGCAATAGCTAATTCTACAACTTAGTCTGACTGGGGCTGGTCCAACTCCTATTAAAAGCAGTGGAAAACTGCTGGTGGAAGCTGGATTGGGTTCATCTGGTACCCTGTTGAAATTTGTGGCAATATAACAAAGCAGAACAAAGATAACAGCCTCAGACTGTAAATTCATTGGGGCAGGGATTCTCTGTTTGTATGCGTCGTAAAGTGTTGAAGACGTTTGTCGACACTTCAGAAATAATGAATAATGCCAGTGTGAGGAGGAAATCTCTCCACTCAATCCTAGGTGTTTCTGCTGTTAAGTGTTGAAAGAGGAACGCAGAGCCCTGAACTTTGAAGACTTGGCAGGTGAGGAGAAGGAAAAATCTTTTCACTTCCCATTTAAATTTAAGCTTAATCTGCATTTGTTTGGTCTGTTAGAAATATTTGAGCTTTTAATTTTAATGTTGTTGTTTTTGGGAAAACTTCTTGGGACATACAGCATGAAAACACCTTAGATATGTGGCAAGGTTTTGATTTAATTTCTGCTTTCATCTGTTTTTCATTACAAACCAGACTAATTGCAGTAAGATTCTCTGTGGCAAAAAAAATACTAGGGAAAGTGTGAATCTGGAAGTTTTCTCACTTTACAGTAACTGTAAAAACAGTTACCAAACAGTTTTTAAAATTATTTAGTATGGGAAGGAGCAAGGCCTGATTGTCTTCATAGTAGCAGGATTTCACCAGCACTATCAAGTTTTCAAAGATCTCACATTCAATTTATCCATATTTCTAGAAAAGCTACTTTGCACACTGGAATTACATTTAGTCCTGTTTTAGAGGCTTTTAAAATTCTGTTACAAGCTGACATGCCCCTAGTGTTTGAAGTGCCCACGTTACCTGTCCACATTTTGCTGTTAAACAGCTGACAGATGTGTATGCTCATGAAAGAAAACTGCTTGTTTAAAAAAAGATTAAAAAAGAAGGGGGGTGTGGGGTGTGAGCTTTAAGCTGTGCTTATGGAGGCAGGCGCGTCCCTTGGCATGTTTTTTCTGTATGCTGTGTCCAGTAGGGTTTCCCCAGGTTGGTGTTGGCTGTGTTTCTTTGCTGGGGCACTGGCATGGTGGCTTAGTGTTAGGCAGTGTGCAAATTTTCCCTGCTCTTCTCTCATAGGCTGCATGTGCTATAACCCTGGCCATCAAATAATCCTGATTTTAAAGCAATGCTCATAACTGGGTACTGGGAAAAGGATGAAGCAGTGAAAGGCAATGATATCTGCTGCCAAAGACAGTGTGCCATGAACTTATTGCCTGTGTGATACTTTTGAGTACAGACTTGTCACAATTTTTGTTGTCTTTCAGATAGTGTCTTAATGGGCAGTCCTGGGATTTTGAGCTGTCATAATATGAAATTGATTAAATGTCTCCACTACAAAAAGTAACATTGGGTTTGTATTTGTGCTTTATTTTGCTATTTGTTTTTTGTGTTAGTGTTAGTAATGTTTGAGTCCACTTTTGTACCGAGGAATATAAAGAAATTGAAGAGCAAGAAAAGTCTTAAGAACACGATATTTTTCTGTGATTTATCCTACAATAGATTTGTAGGGAAAGTCTTATAGGACTGAGATAAACTATCCTTAGACACAGATTTGGTAGTGTATGTGCATACAAAATTGGAGTGTAAATGTCACATAACATGCATGTGTATTTGGTTCTTGCTCCTTCCTTCAGATGTAGCAGTAATACCTCTGCCATGACAACTGACACGCAGCTGTGGGACAGCACATTTTTCTCTTTTAGAAAGCTTGTGTCTACCTAGCTTTCTGTTTTGCAAGATCCATCTGCATCATTTCTAACCAATTATCCCAAAAATATCTGGAACCCACAATACAAAACAAAACAAAACAAAACAAAAAAAAAATTCTAGCTTCCTTGTTTCTGAGAGAATTATTGATTCTATATGGGTTTTTTTGATGCATGCAAGTCTCTTTCTGGAAATCACTCTGTGGACGCAGGCTTCGTTGCATTTTGAGCTTAACAGCCCATGATAGCTATTGTTCTGTATGTGTTAGCATCATTTGTGTAGCTGTTGAGAGAAGCAGGAAGGAAACTGAAATGCCAAGTGAATTTCAAAGTCATTATTGCCATTTGTAAGAGGGACAGCTGTCTGTAAAAAGTGACTGATTTGGCAGGGCTGGATCTTGTGGCTTGGTACTTCTGAAATACCAAGTAAACAACAAACAAACAGACAAGCAAAGATATGGAAAAACGGGATGTCACATTTGTCATGTTCAGGCTGATTTGGGAATCCGTGCTCCCAGGCTCACAATGGATTCTGTTGATTCTTTTAAAAAATCATTTTTGCATTGCACATACAGAAACATGCTGCTCTTTTTGCATTCTCTGTGTTTGTGTTGTTGGTTGAGCTTAATATTCACATGTTAAAAAAGCCTACTGATCCTTATGTAGTGGAAAGTCAGGTCTGAATTGTGAAGTGTGAATGCATCTGTGGACATTTCCAGGACTTGGGATTCTGTAATTATGATCTGGGCCTGTCTCTAGCTGAACAAAAACCTCCCCACTGCAAACTTCCTTTTGCAATAGAATACAAAACCCAAAAGCACGTAAGCCACAAAAACCCACTCTTTGACCTAGTAAGCTCTGTCATCAGGAGGTAGTGCTGAACCCTTGTCCCTGATTCTTACGTGGCTTGGACTTAAACTCTGCCAGAAAAAAAGGATTCTTTCTGGTGGTGTTTCCTATATCCTAAAGGACAGAGTTTCTTCTTTTGATGGGTGTTACACCCCATCTTTCGCCAAAGAGTTAGTCCACATTATAACAGAGAATAATGCTAGCCTGGCAGTGAACTAGATCAGCTGATCAAGTCCTTTCTGTAGTGAATCTGTGATGCTGCTCTACTGGAATGTGTAGAAGGAGCCAAGAAATAGTTATGGGAGAGTAAAATTGCAGTGTTTGTTCTGGAGATGGGAAGAAGTAAAAAACACATTAAAAGCAATGTATGTATACATGTATATGATAAAACAGAATACTTTTTTGGCACATTTGTTTATATTAAAAATCCTTCAGTTTTCTTTTCTTCCCTTGATTTTTATCTTGGGTGGTGTCCTTGCTCCTGGGATAAAGGATGTAGATGGGGTGTTGGATCTCCAAGCCTTCTTCAGAGCTGAGCAGGCTGATCAACTGCTTTTTCATTTGCTTCTTGGACAGCAGAAATGTTTGTTTTGGTTTGGTGTTTGGGGTTTTTTTTTTTGTTAATTTGTTTTTTTGCTTGTTTGGGGTTTTTTGTTGTTTTATTTTGTTTGGGTTTTTTGTTTCATTTGTTTGTTTGTTTTTTCTGGATGAGATATAAGATTATCTTTAAGATAGGGAGTTCCTGTGACCTAACTGAGACAGGTTTTCTGATGAAGAGATGAAGACTAGAACTATATAGGAGATAAGTGGGGAAGGAAAGGATGTTGCCACCTTAGCTTTTTGTTCTTCAGGGTCCTCTTACCCTGATTGTAAGGGATGAGTTGTGTATATCTGTTTTCAACAGCAGATCTTCATCTTTTCCCCTTCTTAGCCTGTCCAGAACATCTCAATGCTCTTTGGGTCTCCCCAAAAGCTGCTAATTACTAGTTTTGATCTCCCCTGCTGATTGCAGGACATGCAGAGATGGGAGCTCTCCTCAGTAACATGCTCTCCCTGCTCTGTGCCATCTTCTGGGGCTCTGCTTGTTGGCACAGAGCATATGGCAAATTTTCTTGTTTTCACTCTCATGCAGAGAACTGCTTGTGGTTAAGATGATTTGCAAGCGTGGTGTTTTGTGGTTATGTTATTGCTTCCTCCTATAATCCCACATGCTCTGGCGCACAGGGTGTTTAATGGTATCCTCAGGTTGACTCCACAATGCCTAATTCACTAAGACCACATAGACTGTTCATATCCTCTGGTAAGAAGCTGAGTGGTAAGGATTGATTATAGACCTTAGTGGAGGATCCTAAAATACAGTCTTTGTGCTACAGTTGGTGTGTGAGAACAGATATTCTTCAGATGAAAACAGTAGAAGAGTTTGTGCTAATCAATGGCCTGCATAGGCATATCCAGAGTGGGCTAGTGGCTGACTCAACCTGGCTTATGAGATGTGCAGATTGTGAGTTATCCACTACTTGATTCTCCAAAGGAACCTTCTGTCTAGGATAGTCATCACATTGGCCTTTCTCACCACCATAAAGACTGCTCCTCAGATGGCATCCTGAAAATGGCATCCAGCCTGAACAAGCCCTCAGACATAATCATCCATGCTGTGAGTCTAGCAGCTTCTGTAACTCTCTTCAGGCTGGTGCAGTGGGGCTGGCACTAGGGAAATTTAAATTAAAAATGAAAAGCAGAGGAGCACATGCTTGTCCCAGTTGAGCTGTATTTGATGTAGCCCTTGTTTGCACTGATTGACTACAAAATTCAACCTGTGCGCACAGGACCTGCCTTGTGAAGTGACTGGATGTGAATTTCTGTGCCAGCCTCAGCTGAGGGAGAAATGCAGCCAGGCTTACCACCCTCTGGCTTTGCTCTAACAGCCCTTGGTGACAAAGTGCAGATACAAAGGCCACTTCTGTCTGCAGAGCTTTTCAAGCAGCCAAGAGCACATTACTCTTCAGCAGCCCAGCCAGAGTCTTTCCTCTCCTGCTGGCAGATTGATAAGGAGGGACTTTCTTCTTCCACAACTAAGTGCTGCCCTGATTTACTGCTGCTCTTCCTTAAGCACTTCCGGAGGTCAGAGGGCTGCAGACATTAGCCCATAATGGAAGACCCGAGGTCATTTTTAACCAATACCAATGAACCTGGGTGCTGTGCAGTGCAGCTGGGAGTAAATAAACCTGTCCCCTGACTTGCTTTGTGACACAGAGAGAAGGATGGAAGAATAATGAATGGTTCTCATCAGAAGAAATATAGTGCCCAGTGGCTTGTGAAGCGTGCATGTTTATCTATTATTTTTGCAGGACACCACCCTGCAATGCAACTGTGCTCCCTGAGGAGACTCTGGTAGCCACAGAGGGGGCTGTGTTGTTTGTACCCAAGCAGCCTTTCCTCAGCCTTCCATGCTTCATCCTTGTTATTTACTATTTGAAATGGAAACTTAGGACATTTATAATGAAAAAAAAATTACTTTTTAGTTCAAAGAACACTAAAATAAGTCCTCTACTGTAGTAACACTACTATATCAGAAGACCTGGGACTATTCATAATCATTACAAATTAACGTAAGTTAGATAGCCTGTGATAAAATTGTGATGATCTTTGCTTTTGCAGCGTTTGGAAACCACCCAGCTGCAGTGACTGCTGATAGATGGAATTAAAATTGTGGGTGTCCTGCAGGCATAAGTCCTGCTGGAGGTAATTGAAGGGCTGAGCACCATGTACAGGAAAGCAGATCCAGAGAGTATGCACCTCTGCATGTGCAAATGAGGGACTAATCCTAAAGGCAACAAAATTTTCTGCATTTCAGTACAGTAAATCCCACTAAAATCCATGTCAGGGCTCTCAGAGTCTGGCTCTGGGGGTCAGCAGCTGCACACTACTATCCATGAGCAACACAGCTGAGCAGCTGTGGTCTAGGCTGGCTGCAGGCTGTGCATCTGAACAGGAGGCCTGAGATCCAGCCACTCTCATGCTGCATCCAAGATCAGAAAGGGAAAATAGCCTAAGGCAGAGGGGAGAAGAGCTCAAATGGTGATAAAGGTACCGTTAAGGATATTGGTTAGGATGGAGTGCTGGAAGCCTGTACTTGGTGGTGCAGCTGTCTCTGTTGTTTATGAGATGATCTCTCCTGATATGACCTACTCCGTCCATGCAATGGTCTCTTGAGCTGAGCCGCTGCAGCAATCACAAAAACGGGGGTAGTTGGAATGGCTTATGGTGTGAAAAACACTGTCACCGTGATGGGCAACTGTAATTCCTAGATGCACCTGAGAAGCAATTCCTATCTGAGCTAGGGAAGTGTCAGCATCATCTAGGAGGTCTAGGAAAACTCATCTTTAATATTGTGTTCAATATTGGTTATCCTACACCCAGAAGAGGTAGATTCATACTGGGAGAGGTACAGAGAAGGCCTTCTAATTGTTTAGGAAAATGTATTGTGTGTCTTAGACAAAATAAGTCAAATTTTGTATATAGCAAAATAAATAAAATAAATAAAAGGGGACTGTGGCTGTGCTCTGCCAGTACATTGGGAATAAATACCAGGGAAGCAGATGATCTATTCACACTAAAAGATGCTGCTTTGTATTTTAGTTAAAGCCTTCTTAAGGACAAATTAGCAAGTGGTAGACAGTCTGTTGTGTGTTCTGTTTTTACCTTCATGGACACTTCTGTAAAAATCTGGCACATCCACACACTGCCACTTTGCAAAAAGTTTACAAAACTATTACACAGGATGTCTTCTGTCCATTGAGCCTCTATATTGTGTAGGAAACTGGGAGAGTGGTCCAAAAATGCTGTCAAAACTTGTTTGATTCAGTTGGGCAGGATTTTTACATCTGAAAAGGGGATCCTAAAAGAAGGGAAAGAGTCTTTTCGTAAACAAAACTTACCCTTGAAAACAGTGGTCATGCTTAGCACCTCCATTCATCCAATAATCCCACAACAGGACCTGTCATCAAATGGTACTCAGACCTCTCCTGTATACTCCAGCTTCATTACTGGAAATTAGGTCTATTTATACTGCTTTGAACGCTCCACACAATTCAAGTCCTGAGGAGAAAGACAAGCTCAATAGCTTGAGCGGTGTTTGTTTGTCTAGTTTTATCACTATCAGCAAAGGAAGCAATTTTCATAACCAGTGGGGAGCTGGAAGCTGCTCCCAGCATGGCTGTTGATCAGTGTGGTGGCTGTACCTTGAGCACCCCATGGACTGTTCTGCACCTGAAGCCTGCCCTGGCAGCACAGGGGTGATGACAATAGGCCTCTAAGATAAACAAAATAACTGAATAAAAAGTGCTGAAAGCCAGCAGCAGGTGAACTGCTAAGAACAAATGTTGCCCGCGCACCAGCCTGAGCTGTGGCTGGGCAAAGCTTATCACTTAGGTTAACACATGGTCCTTTCCTCCCTCCTGCCCAATGCCTCCCTTTCCAACTTTCAACAGTTGTTTGATTACTTGTGTGATACAGCTTGAGAGAGAAAATTATTAGCTGACCCCCTTCCTCTTTCACAACAAAACAGAGGAAGCAGTTTGACTAGGGCTTTGTACAGCAGCCAGGTGCTGTTGGGTGGCTGGTCACTGCTCTCTTCAGGAAGGTAAATATTGGGCTAGAGATGATTACAGCTGTGTTCAGAGGAACACCACATGGGCAGCAGCCTTCACGGTGTCACGGGAAGCCTGTGCTCCAGCATGCATTTGCATGTCTCCTGCTGAACCAGCTCTTGTTGGTGTGTCTTCAACAGTAATGGGCTCAAGCCTCGAGTAAACATTTGGCTCTGTTAGCTGAAGAAATGGTGCATATACGGAGGTACTTTTTGCAGGGGTTGAAGTGTTGTTTGCCTTTTTCTCCAGCCTGGTTAAAGGCAGCTGTGTTAAGAAGCAAGTAGACAGCCCATCTGAGATGGTCTGTGCTCCAAAGACAACGGCTATCACCAGGACTCTGTGCACTCCAGCAGTCTCTGGAGCATATATTCCTCTTCTGCCACATGCTGCCAATTGCTTGCTTCACTTCACTTAAAATTTGTATGAAAAGAAATAATAGCCTGAGAGAAACTCTGGAAGTTTTCCCTGTGTCAATACATTTCTTAAAGCACCTCTTGTCTGAGCGGCCAACAGCACCTGGGTGCAGAGGCACAGTGCTCTAGAAGGAGGCCTACCCTGAGGTGGAAGCAGTGATTCTTAGAGATAAAATGACAAGTGGCAGGATTTGTGTCATGCAGTCTGCACTTGTGACTGGTGGCAGTGTCTGTACTTGCTCCTACCAGGTTTCACTGTTTACTGCAGAAAGACAATCTCTCGCTGCTTTGTGAGGAGTTGTGCAAAAACTGGCTAGCAAATGTTAATACTATGACAAGAGGTATCAGCCCCTGCCTCTGTCATTTGTACTAGGCTCCAGCAGACATACTCAGCACAAAGAGACTGACAGGGTAAACAGGGAGGCCAGATAAAGTAGTGTGAAGGGAGCAAAGGCGCAAAGAGGTGAAGTAACGTAGTCAAGGTCATGCGGCAGGTCAGAGCTGGGCCAGCCCCTGGGTCTCACAGGTCCCAGGCCAATGCACTGCCCAGTACAGCAGGCAGTCTCACACACTCTTTTCTACATCAAATACAGGCACCCTCTGGGAAATATTTTGCTGTTTTAACAGCTGCAAGCTTTGCACAGGATAGACTCAGGTTATGTGATGCTTTCTTCTAGCTTCTTAATAGGAAAATCAAGGTAACATAATGGAAACTCAGGATCTTTTTGGAACAGCTTAGCATGGTGTTAAATTGGCCTTCTACTTGAGCAGCACTGTTCACGCAATCTAGAGTTTCATAAAAGCCCAGCAAGGACACTTGATTGCAACCCCTGTAGCTGAAGAAAGAGGAGAGTAAATCTGGGATACGCAGAGATATTTAGGGCTTCTGTTAATCTAGATGGAACTTGGGGCTGGCAAGGCAGGGAAACCTTTTTCTATTTTGTCCCTGCCAGATACCTGGGTGGTATTGCCCAATGATGAAGGGAATAGAAGGGGAGCTATTTATCATCTCTTCTATTTTCTCTTTTTATTTATTTTTCTTTAAAAAACACATTAAAAAAATTAATTCGGTGCTGGGGAAAGGTGACAGATTAACAACCCTAGAGATTTCAGCCCTCTGTTTATCCTCTGAACAGAGTGCTGTAAGCACATTCCCAGTACTGCTGCAGCACTGTGCCCCAGCCCTGACCTCAGGGACCAGCTCCTGATTGAGCAGCTACACCATCCCTCCAGCCTCTCTGACTCACTGGAGCTGCATCCCCTCAGATGGAGCAAGGAGTGCTGCTCTGAGTGTGAGTCTGTGCCAGGGACTTCTGAAAGTGAGGAACTGAATGAAAATCTATCCTGTAACTCTGCACTCTGTTGTGTGGTCTCACAGCCGTGGTGATACTGCTTAGCAACAAGCCATATCTGTGCAAGGCAGCTGTGCAGATGCACAGGGATCTATCTTTTTCTTAAGCCCTCTGTGCCAAGCAACTCACTTTGAGGTCTCCTTTTTTTCTTTCCAATTTCCAAATCTTTACAATTTTTTCTTTCCAATCTTTAGTTCCCTCACTCCAAGGAGGAGAAAACAGCTAATCCTGTAAAAGCACAATAGAAAAGGCCTTTGGGATGCCTAGGTGTCTGTGCATGGGGTTTTTCAACTCAGTGAAATACAGAGTAGATAATGTTTTCATAGCAACATGTAGAGTAAGACAACCATGTAGCTATGATGTTACCTTGTCAGTCTGCGCATTTGCAGCTCCTGACAGCTTCTTGAGAATTTTTAGATGCTTTATAATCATATGGTTTTATTTAGGAAGTAAACGTACTACATGGATCTTTGCATTAGGTCATCAACTTTGAAAAGGTAAAATTCATCTCCCATCTGTCCAGCTTTTATCCCTGACATATTTTGTTGGATTTTGTTTGATAATTCTCACGATGGGTCATTTCATATTCCCACCATAAAGACCTTCTGTAAAGACTTTTTTCATCAGCTCTGGTGTTTGGAATAACTCTTTGCAAACTAGGTACTTCCTTCTGCCATAAAGTTGGAGTGTTTGGGAGAAGAGAGGAGAGCATCCTTTACAAACTAGTCAGTATATGTTGGGATGGGGGTGGGTGGCACTGTGGGGGGTAAGGCTTCCTGACGCACATGAGCTAAACAATTACAATTAGTAATGCTGCCACTGGCCCCTCCCCTCACTCAAGAAGTGACATTCCAAAATGTGCATTTGGCGTTTGAACTATCCTATCTCCCTTACCCAAGGGACAGGGGCTGGGACAGCTCTGTGGGAGGCCCTGGTGTTGAATCCATTTGGCTGGTGTGCCCAAGGGGCTTTCCATCATCACCTGCTTCTGTTGGAGCACCGACATCCACTGCACCAGGTGGTACTCAGGAATTTTATCCATTCTGAGTTACTCAGGAAAGAAGCCCCTCCTTTGCTGTTTTTGCCTCTGGTATCAGACAATTGACCCCATCCCCCTTTTTGCTGAAGGGGCAGAAATTTGATAATAGCCATAATTTTGTATGAACATTAAACAAATGTTCTGGATCATCACTGCTGTATCCACTTGTACATAATTGCCAACAATGGACACGGTGTCTTCAAAGGCCACCCAGTTATCATTTATGTTTACTATAAACACAGCAGCTGTTTTGGGTAACGAGGGTGGTCATTTTGCTGGAATTTGATGAGCCAGACCCTGAAATCCTCACCTGACAGCAGCTCACTCCCTCCTTCAGGAAGGAAATCCATTATAGGAGTGCTGTATGCCAGCTAAAGAGGGAGGGTGGACGGGCTATGCCTCATATACCCCTGGGATTTGCAGATTCCTCAAGTTCCCTCTGAATCCCAGGGAGCTGGTCTGTATTTATGGGGCTGTTCCACATTTGCTAATGCTGTCTCCCCCCATACACCATTGCAATCAGCTCATCCAGAACTGCAAAATGGTGATGCCAGGGGCAGCAAGAAAGCTTAATGTGTTAACCAGAGCCTTTGTGTGGTAGAGCTGCATGTAGCTCTGATGGGGAGGACATAACAAGCTACACAGAGTTTTAACTTCATACACTGACCTGCAGACTAGAGAGATGTCTAGGGGTGAAGGGGTGGTGGGACTACTGGTTTTAATTACAGCTATCTGCTCCTATGGGGTAGTGCAACACCTCCCTGCGGGGAGGGACAGCAGGCACAGGATGGAGGTAGGCGGTTCTGGACCCTCAGCAGTGCTAACCAAAGGATAAGCCCAGCAGCTGTTGAACTGTTTGGGGAAAGAGGATTCATTTCTCCTTCCACGGACTCCACAGACCCTCTCAGTGCACAGCCTATTTATCATGCTATGCACTGGGCCAGGCTTCGGGACTCTGCCAAAGTCATTAGAAAGAAAATCCCTCACTTACCTGTATGGACATATAAGACTGTGACACCACAGGACAGAGAAGGCTATAGCCTCTAAGCTGTAGCTAAGAGAAACCTGGTGAAACAGTGGCCTACTGGATTCAAAAGGAGCATGGACATGTATCCATGGAAGTAAAGATCTTCCAGTAGAAGATGGATCCCTTGAGAGGAGTTTGGAGTGGGGTTGGTGGTGCATTGGGCTATGTTTCCTCAAAAGGAGAAATGCATTACAGCTTACCTGTGCCACTAGGAATGACACTGTCCTGTCCTAACTCACTGCACGGAGCATTAAAAAAAAATGTTCCATGTGTTAGCACAATCTGAAGCAAAATACAAGACAAGGCAAGAAAAAGAGAAAAAATCTCAGACAAATATAAAGCTTTGGAGATTTTGAGAGCTCAGAACAGGCTAATGTTGCCCGTGGTTTTGGTGTATTCTCTATAAAATCACAAGCTGATAACTCATGCCTGATGGCAGCATCAGTGTAATTTATGATTTGCCTCTTACTGCCTTTCATGTCAGTAGGATGGAACTTAGTGTTGCTCACAGTCATTCGTCCACAAGAGATGGGAGTTTTCCTCATTTTTCTCTTAGTTGAAAGTCTTCCATCTGGCACAGTGTTTAAGCAATACCATCCAAGTGTGGTTTTAAACTAAGCTTTTTGCTTGTGTGTAATCTTTCCTGGTTTTTCTCCATACTGCTCTTTTTACTGGAGTAAACTAAAGTTCAGCTGTTACAAGATAGACTGTAAATATTGATGGACTGAAAGAGAATGAAATAAAGGCAACATATTTTGTTGCTGTGCTAGTACCGCTTTATGAGAACTGAGTTATAACATGGGAAAGTATGATACCACTGTTGGGCAATAAAACTGTGCCCATGCATCATCTTTGAGGACAAACACAGACTCCTCCTTTGAGAAGCACAAAGGATATGCTGCTGTGGAAGACTTATGTTTTCAATGAGTGGAAATACTGCATTCAGCATCACCCTACAGCTTACTTTGTAGTACCAGGAAGCAGTTCAGCGGAACTGCTAATCACAGCAGTGGGGGGAAGAGAGCTAGAGATGTGCAGTGGGTAGGCACCTGCAACCTGACTCCAGGTAATGTGGTCTGACTTGGTTACTCATCTGCACTGAAAAAAGATGCTTCATCTTATCTCTAAAGGAAAGAGCTAATTGTCTGGTGTTTGCAGCAGATAACACATATCAGGGTGATGTATTTATAAGGGGAGGAAAGAACAACACAGTCAGTGCCTGTTTATTTATTGTTTCATGAATTACAAAGGCTAAATAGGCTAAACACTCCTTCAGTCCAGAAAGAAAAGTGGTGCCAGTGTGTGTGATTGAGAAATTAGCCCTCCAATAAAGTTCAGACTGCTGTAATGTTCTCTTCCCAGTCAATAACTGAGATACATCATAGCCTCAAACAATAATATTCACTGAAAAACCCTGGAGATAAGGCTACAAAGCCAGCCTTGTGACAGAGATCCCTTCTCTTAGACTTACATTAGCTGATGTTGTCATGCTATGGCATGCGTATATGTTCTGTAATGTGTGGCGTGTAGATTATCAGCAGTTTGTGTGTTGTCAATATTTGCAAGTGAATGTTTAATGTAAATTGAGAAAGATGTGTTACACATCCGGAACGCTGCATCAGGTCTCCTATACCCTCCAAGGCTTTTGGCATTACACTCGAACCAGTGTCAGTTAATACTTTTGTGTTCTCAAGGTGAAGATTTCAGCAAAGTCCCCAAAGGAATAGAGAGGGCTAAACAATGCAGTGCTCTTCTGCTCAGGGACAAGTTCAAGGAGTACAAGGAATAAGGGGCTCAAAGTATTGATTTGTAAGATAGAATGTTAAAAAGGCAAAAGTAAAAAGTGTCTAGTAATACTGTACTGAGAAATTAACTTGCAGTAAGAGGGAAACATCAGAGGAGAATAGGTTGTATAGCATGACATAGAAGATACACAGGGGAAATTCTCAAGAAGGAAATTTTAGCTTGCATAGCAAGACATGTTCAATAAAGCAAGGTACAAGTCTGGAAGTGGGGAAAGCAAAACCTAGCTTCAGTGATAAACTAGAAAAATATATCAGAGGCATATTCTACTTTGGCAGCATGAGAGAATGCTTGCCCAAATATTTGGGGTTTTTTCACTTTCAGCCTTTACAATAGCAAAGAGCCAGATCAGACACATGAAATATTACGCTTGTTCTCAGGACCTGGCCTACTTCTCTTTAGCCGTCAACCCTCCAGCCCTGTCAAATTGCGAAGGACCAGCTGGAGCAGGTGTCAGCAGAGATGTATCAGCACAGAGTTTTGCTGGGGTTTCTCAAAGCAAGTGGCAGGATCTCTTTTATCATGCTGAGCCTTCTCCTGTCAGCAAAGCAGCCAGATGAAATTTTCTTCTCTGGAGACTCCCTCTCTGTTACTGTGTAGCCAAAGGATTTTGTAGGCTCCTTTACTGTCTTAATTTCTCATCAGATTTTCATCATTATTCAGGCCTGGAAAAAAACAAAACAAAACAAGAAAAAAACCCAAACCAAACCAACCAAACAAAAAACAACAACAAAAAACCCCAACCAAACAAACAAAAAAACACAAAAAACCCCCATCCAAGCAACAAAACATAAAGCCAACTTTAAAACAAAAATCTCTCCACAAAGACCTCACCAAGGACTTCTGACTCTGATGTATTTGAAAATATTTTGGGATATTTTGTTTCTGAACATTAGGAAATTCTGAACTGAGCTGTTTTGTACTATCTTATACAAATGCTAAACATCTGGCTCTGCTGACATTACTTCAGATATTAATTCTGAGTCATTTAGTGTAGATTGTGTTTGAACTCATAAAGAGCAAAGGAAAGGTGCTTTCAATATTTCAGTAGACATCCTTAAAATGCAGAATGGTGCTATGGGTCCAGATTTGGGATGCTCAAGGGAAAACTTGGAACTAGAATTTCATTTCAACCTTCTATGAAAAGTAGGTTAATTCAGTAATTTTGAGCCACATTTGAGTTTGATTTTTTTGAATGTTTTAATTCTGGGGTATTTTAGCCTGGATTGTCTTCATTTCCTATCCCTTGAGACTAGGTCAAAGATTGTCCAGGTGTCAAATTGCATTGAACACAAGATTTAGATCCTGGCCTGTAACCTTTATTCTTTCTCTCAGGTGATTTGTAGTTTCAGAATTTACATGGCAACAAAAGTCTACATATGGGAGGAATAATCAACTACAAAAAAATATTTGACAGTCACCTTTAAAGAGAGAATGAAAACACACAAGGTGCAGCGGTGGGACTTCTCAGGTGCTGCTCTTTCCTAGGGGTGTTCTGTGGTTCTTGTCATCATAAAGCAAAGTAGATTGCTTTGATTTATACTTCTTTATAGACATAGTTGAATACAAATGCAAAGCAAGAAAAATATAATGTCAATCAGAAAGTCAAGCATCCTTGATGCCCTGTGGTGATTAGCTAGCAGGACCACTTTGTTTCAACGTTTTAAAAATAATTACAAGAACAGGAGGACCAAGCTAGTGTTTCATGGATTCAGCCCTACCATACCTTTCTGAGGATGCTGAATTGCACGCTCATATTGCAATCATTGATAAAACGTGCAACAAAGCATATCAGCTACTTGACAGTATGTTAGGCCTGGACAAAACTGATGTGGAGCTCCCCTTACAAGACTGGACAGACCTTGGCATACATGGAAGAATACATACAATGCAAGTCCAGATGTACATTGCTGGCTGCTACCCACACAGTCTTGCTCTACACCACCAACACACGGTGTTTGTCTTGTTTGTAGAACCATTGCAGGGGAGGAAACCCAGAGATCTATTCGTAACATATCTGGGCTGCAGCCATTCAAAAGCCTTTGGTTCATGAAAGTCTAATGGATCCTTCAACGAGAGGGAGGAATAGGAGGAAGGCTGGGGGCTCCAGCTGACAGTTCCCACCAGGAGGCAGGAACTGGCTTGTATTCATTTGATAATGAATCTTCCATAAATGTAAGTTAGGAAATTATTTTATTGATTTGAAACAAACAAACGTTCTCTACTGAGTGGGAAATTCAGACTAGCTGAATCTTTGTCCAGAGCTGTTAATCCAGGCAAAGGAATTGGTATTTGATCTACTAAACATTTATTATGGTGAACCAGAAATTATTAAGAATCTCAATTTGTAAAAAATTGATGTTGCACCATGGAAGTTGTGAAACATCACATAAAGGCACAGTCCCACAGCCCAGCTACAAGCACCTCGGCAAATAAATGCCAGTGCAGTGCAGTCCTTTGAAATGACAGGGTTAATAATGCATGGATTTCATGTAACTTTTTTAACTTTTAAAAAAATAAGCTTAGTATACAGTAGGGACAATAAGGGTGGAGGAAAAAAAGCCGTTTAAAAAAAAGAAAAAAAAAAAGGTTTAACCAAAGAAGCATAGGATTGAGGTATGTTTATTGGGCTGTAGGAGACCTGTCCAGCTGGAATCAGCATCAGCAGTCACATTGACGGGTGCTATTCAAGTGATGTCTCTATTCATATGGGATTAGACGGCTGTCTGGCTGCTGGCTGCAAAATCATTATTTTTAGTGCCGTATCCCTCTAGTCGGTTTCATTCTCCTGACAACATGCAGTTGGGACAGATTTAATCTTCCCCCTCCCCTTGTACTAGGTTTTGAACAAATAGAATTCTCTCTGGTTGTTAAGCATTTTTCTCTGGCCCTCTTTTCTTGTTTCTACCAGAGAATGATGGATTTGGTCATTTCTAAGGACCTTCCCAGCTGTTTTGGACACAGAGACAAAAACACGCTTGGAGAGATTCATCAACATTATGGAAGATTAGCCTGAGGGTTTAAAGATTTCTTTCAAAAAGAAAATTCTCTTTTCCAGTTTGACAATTCCCTAGTGCGCATGACTAAAACACCCATGATACAGAATCAGTGCAAAGACTAAGATATCTAATCCTCAGCTGCTGGAAACCAGCATTACCCAGTAACATTCAGTACAAGCTACCCAGGTATACACCTGCTGGCAAACCACCCGAGAAAGAAGCGCTGTGTCTGTCTGGGACGAGGTGACACACAACATGACATTCCCTCTCTGATTTTTCACCAAGAGCCAGCAGCCAGGAAGAAAGTAACGCATTTTCTTTGAGACAGGGGTCTGACTGTGCCAGCTAATTGGTGGCATTTGTTTTTCATCTGTCCTCCCCCTCCCACACTCCTTGCAGAGCCGGGCAGGCTCTCCCAGCAGCACTCAGTCTATGGTTGGAGGGCATAGCTGTCATTCCATTAGGCTTGGCTAGGCCTGCGTTAAAGCGTGTCATACAAATTGAGGGGATCCAGCATATTGACAGACAGATATTTAGCATGTAATTGCACTGAAAGTGCAGCACAATAGCTCTGGGAGGTAGGAGAGTGGAGGATTTGGATTGCACGAGATTTAATTGGAGTGAGGTTTGGACTTTTTTTCCAAAGCTCATTTGAGCTCCATAACAACAGGTGTGATGGTAAGGCACAAATACATCATCCCACAGCTACTGGGGCACTGTATTAGTCCTCCTCCAGCCTGCCTTGTCCCCCTGAAAAAATCTTGTTTGAGGCAGTATCTGTTACAGACCAAGCAAAACCATCCCATGGGCTGGTGCACAGCTCCCACACATTCATACACAGATTCGTTTCTCAGAGGAAGCTGATACACATCTCTGGCTCTGTCAAAACATAGCCTTCTGCCCCTTAGCCTCACCCATGCAGCCATGAATCCCAAATGGCTCATGCATCATGGGTTTTATATCATAAAGATGGAACATAAATTTAATATCTATTTGGCAGTATAGAAAAAGGATCATTTTAATTGCTGGGTTTTAGCACTGGTCATTAAGGACCAATTCTGTTTCTGCTGAATCTTCAGCTCCTGCCTCCAAATGCAATCAGGTTGTTTGTGGCTTCATGGTCCTGGGGCCAGTCTGCATCCATCTGCCCTAACTTGGCTTTTTGGAGCCAAGGCTTCAGGAAAAGTCACTAGGTTTTAGAGTTAAAAATTCATCAGCAACTTACAAGGCCAACCCATGCTCCCAAGTCATGTGGGGTTTTTTTAATTTTGCACTGACTGGCTTTCAGCCAGTGGCATGGCTAGGATATGGGTCCTAGGTCTTCTGCCTGTCCAGGTGCTGCTCTCACCTGCACCTGCAATTCCTCTCCTACAAATGTTCTCAAGGATTGAGCATCAGTGTCTACAGACACTGAATTATCTCAGACTATAGCAGAGCTACTGAAGTAAAAGTCATAGAGTGTCTTCAGAAAAAAATAATCTGAACTGGAACATACCTAAATAATCCCTCAAACACCCAGTGGTCTGAGATGGGAAGAGCTGTTCAAAACACATTTGTTGGACATGGTCATATGATGCAACTGAAAAGAGAAGAAATCACCAACTGTTAAGTCTTTCTAGTAGGACAGGTTGCAGATTAGACTGCTTATGTCAACTAATAGGTGTAAACTAGTATCTAGTTCTGTGCTGAAGTTAGGACCAGTGGTGGGAAATCTTAGGATGCTTTTGGGCTACTTCATTGCACTATACCTTTGCTTATATGCTTAGGTGAGCTTTACCCAACCATCCTTCAGCTGGATATTTAAAGGTAAACTTACAAGAGGAAGCTTTTAAGGAAGCTTTTAAAACAGGCTACTGAGATCTGATTCTGAGGAGGGTTTGAGTATTCCTGATGTTTATAAGTTTAAAATCTATGTTTTTAAGCTTCGTCAGAAAGCTGCAGGAGAGAGGTACAAAAGTGGCGGAAGGACTCTAGTTAACAATTAAATGAATGTTTAGTAAATTAACACTGTAAATGGACATTTAATAGAGTCCTCAGCTGACACTTAGGAGATCCAGGTTCTGAGATTTCCAAGTACTGCTATAGATCTTGTGGGGTGTTTGGCCACTCTTCTTCCCTTTGTCTTTTGCTGAAGACAAATTATCCCTAACTTCAGAGACAAGGTGTTTGCTAATGATTTGGAGATTTCAGGGATAATGACCAGGCCATGCAAATCCTAATTGATTTATTAATTTGCATTAAGAGTTTATTTTTCTTAAGTCCTACAGGCAGCTGAGCAGAGGCAGCATTCCCCAGTGGTCAGACCCCAGGACTGGGTCTGGAGGTGTGCATTAGGTGTTGTACACACATGTAAGAGGGGAATGTTCCTGTCACTGTGCAGCCTACGTGGATGATATAATATTGTAAGGAGCTGGGTGGAATGTAGCAACAAGCAGCGTGATTGATCATTGATGATAAGCTCTTGTCATGTTCACTTGATTTAGATTGTTTTAAGTGTATCATTTACCAGTGTACCATTTACTGTCTCTGCAAGAGACAGACAATAGATTCCACAACCAACATTTTTTTAAAATATGTTGTTTAGTTCCTCAAATTTTGAATGTTCAAAGTGACAAGTTTAAAGGAATCTAACTTCTTCAGGTACCAAGTTGTCCAAAATGGGAAAACCTATTTGGGGATCTGTGTCAACTGATCTCTTCCTTGCTAAAGCATAGCTTTTCTAATTATTGTGGAAGAACTGCAAGCAAAATATGAAGTGCAGATAGCATGTGTCCATATGGGCACGTTCCAGGGAACAGGGAAGTCTAAGCAATGATGGGATGTACCTCTACCCCAGCTTGTGCTGGGTGAGTTTGCAGTAACTCCATTAACTGAGATGGCAGGACTCAGTTTATTCCAGTTTAACTGAGGTCATAGGAAGACTGGAGGATTTCTGTGGTGCTTTGAGATCATCCAGAAAGAAAAGTGCCAAGCAAGTGTAACATGAACATTACTAAACAGGGGCTGTTGCTCTGCTGTTCACAGCCACACCTTCTGTACGCTTCCTCTTTGTACAGCCCACGTCCAGGTTGCTGTCAGGGAACATGATAAAGGAATAAAGCTGCAAGTGGGATCATGTTTCCCTTCGCTCCTTGTGTGTATGTGTGTGTGTCTTTGTTTTTTCTGTACTGTAGCTCAGGGGGGCTCGTAAATCTTAGAGATGACTGCGGTTTTTTTCTCTCCCCCTGTATGACTGATGGTGCGAATTTATGTGTGGTATTTCTCTCCCCCAACCTCACTTTGTTAAAATGAGACAGGAGGCCAGTAAATTTGCAGTGGGAGCTGTGCAGGGTTGTGGGTCCCTCACTCCCTCCTCTTTGCAGCCTGAGGGCTGGCTGTTCCTAAAAGATAATGATTTTGGGGTTTCAGCTGGGGGTGGGAGGCTGTTTGCATCATTTTATTTTGCTTTGACTCTCTGCTTCAGCACCCAGTGGTGTTGGAGAGAAAAGTGCTGTCAGGGGAAAGATATCTCCCAGGATAGTATCCTGAATGGGGAACGGGAAAATCTTGAGGTGTGAATTAGAACAAGGTATCCCAGAGCAAACACCCTCCTAGAGTGCTCTTCCTGCTGCACTTCACCTTCAGTCTAATGATGCACTGAGATGTGTCCAAGGACACAGTCTATCACCTCTAGACTTCTAACTGCAGTAACCAAGCTAAGAAGTTTCAAAAGTCTGTTGTGTTACAAGAGGGAGCAGGAGGTTTAAAAACTCTTCTAAAACGATATCATAAAATTAGTTGTGTCTCCTTCTAATCTCTGAAATATTCCTGAAAGGGGTGCTGCTTGTGCCACTTACCCTGAAGTGGAGGGATGCCCTGCACACAGTGTTTCCTGCCTTTCTTCTGGCTGACTTCAACTCAGTCCCACACATCTCAAGCTGCAACAGGGAAATACAGACTGAAGTATGAATGCCACCTCGAACTCTGATAGGAGTATTTCTCTTTAAAAAGAATTTGTTGTTTTCAAAGCATGTTCCAGGTTTATTCCAGTGATAATTGCTTTAGCAGCAGAAGTGAGACCTGGAAGTTTTGGTTTCTGGATAGATTTGGTCAGGAATTTTAAACAAATTTTAAACCCTATGAATGCAAGTTGTCACCTAAACCCTGTGGTGGTCTTTGCTGGGATGATAACAACAGGAGCTGGTGACAGAGAGCCCAGAGGAAATGGTTAAACCACACCACAAGGCTGTGTTATGGTGCCAGTCAGGATTTATTAAGCCAGGAAGTCTTAGCCTGCCCTTTGCATAGGCTCATGTGTCTACTGCGATTAAAAAACCTTCAGGCTTCCTTCACAGTCTTGTTCCTCACTTTCCATTAACTGAGGAAGATACATATGTTTATAAACTCTGCACATCCCAGCTCCTCCATTGAACCAGAGAAGAATATCATAGAAACAGATCATGGCATGCGCCTGCTTCTACACATCAGAACTGCTGAGGTTCAGGTACTTGACTTCCCTGGCATCAGAGCCAGGTGGTTTCCAGAACACCATATAGCTGCTGAAAAGCAATGATGCTACCAGGCATTCCAGTGTCAGGTTCTGCATTATTCCCCCTCCATGGGCCTGTTCTCTGAAGGGCGCTGCCTTGCCAGGGGAGCAAAACACATCTCTGGGGCATCAGTCTCCTCTCTGCCCTCTGCTCCAGGTGCCCTGGATGGTGTTTCTAGGCCTAGAGTGAAGGCTGAACCCAAGTGTCCAGCATGGTCCTCCAGCCTCAAATAGTGCGTGTTTTCACATCAGCACTCTCTAGGTTCCATAAGGAGTTTGGACATCACTGCTTGGGAACTTAGACTTTCCCTCCTTTTCCCTCCCTCTCTGACAGGCAAAATAATCATTTAAAGTCTCATCTGCACTTGAAGGCATAACCATGTCACATGGCCCAGTTTAATCAGTTTAAAATATCTTAAAGCCAATCTGGTTTTAACTAAGCTTATTAAATGCACTCACTGAACTTCATCTGCAGCACAGCAGAGTTGTTTTGATTTCTGCAGAGCTGAAGTGAGCATGCACAGTATCCCCCTGGGTGATAACACATCTCACACACTCAGTCTTCAGAGCTGCTTGTATAATCTCAGCCGGTTCCAGCCTGTGCAGGAACACAACTAAACTGTAATACTGATGCCCAAAGCTCCAGGTAGACTGTCATGGCTGGACTCCACCTGGGAGACCAAGGAGCTAGGTATAGTACATGGGACAGGGGAGACCAGTGGGTGCTTGTGAAGGTTGAACTGGGGCACTGGTAGCTGTCAGAATTTATAATGAAGTCAAATACCACAGCGCTTGTTAGTTTGTGCCATTTTTGGCTTTCTGATATGGAAACAACAGGAGTTCATGGCCAAAATCTAGGACTTCTACCCTATGGGTTGGTCACTTTTTCTTTCTGTTAGTATGCACATCAAAACATCAAACAAACATTATGTTTTATATTAAAACACCAGTGTGAATCAGAATGTGGATGGTAGCTTTTCACTGCTGTCTCTGTGTGAGCCCAGCGTGTTATGTTTGTAAAGCCCACAGGTCAGATTCTTGCCTTGGCTCTGCCCTGGGTCTGTTATCTGACTGTGGTCTGTCCCTTAACCCTCTGGCTGACATTTTAAAAGGTGCTTAATGGCCAACTGCAACTAAACATCCAAGGAGAAGTGACTCCCCAGGGCAGCTTTGAAATCCGGGGCCTTAGCTGCCACCTTGAAAGTATATGCATAACAGTGCTCACTGGTGAACTGAGTGAACATGTCTGAGCTCTGTTATCCTTCCAGAGAGTAAGGCTCACCTACCCTGAGTGGTATTTTGTTTCTGGAAGTACCATCCAGACACTCATAAATCTTTGGCATAACTCTGAAGCGGCTTTGCTGACAAATTGGCACACACCTCCTCCCCCCCTCGCAACATGACTCTCACACTCAGGGCTTCTAAGAGCTATTTCAGGCCACGGAACAAATGAAATATTTGTCTCCCCTTTGCCCTGGCAGTTGCCTCCACACCACCCTTTCCCCCTGAGCCAAGTGCTTTAGCACAGAAACCCTAAGCCAGCAGTGGCAGCTGCAGAGGATGGGAGCAGGCTGGATGAGTGCCACTCTCTAGCCCCTTAATGTCACTGAACACTGGCCAGACACCCTTCCTCTGCACGTCCCCCCACTGCTTTGTAGCCCACCTACTGCTGCTTCAACCCTGGCTAATAAATTGGCCCCAGATTTCCTCTCTCCTCGCCATCATTCTCCATTAACAAACCATTTTTTTTGTATGGCACATGGTCCAGAAATGCCTTGACTGCTGTTTTGGTCTCTTCCCATCCATGTTCACCAAGAGCTGGGGCACCTAGGGATTGTCCTGTGACAGAAGAGGGGGTACATTGGTAAAGGGGACCTAAAGAGCTATTGAGTGTGGTGTGTATGTGTGTAATAGATGCACAGAAAAAGAAGAGATTGTATGTGGTCATTGTGCTCCATGCAACTGTGAAAATCCAACTGCTATACAGCATGCAGAATAAAGACAGCAGAGACTGACTTCCTTTGAAGCCTTTGCTTTGGCTATATATTTTTTTTTCCTTTTACTCTGCCAAAATGCTATTAGACTTGCAGCTGCCTTAAAACCAACAATCTCCCCTTCCATTAGCTCAGTTAAAGCTTTTCTGCAACCTTTTCGTTTTGAAAAGACAAGGAAAAACAGAGAAAGAGAATGAGCCTGGGACAATCAGCCATGTGGTTCTTGTGACAAAAAAAGTAAATTGAATTTTAGTTAAGAAATATGAGAGATTTAGAACAATACAGTTAGTACTTAGTGGAATAGCTGCCTGACAAGCAGGTAAGACCAGAGTAATCCTCCATCAGTATGTAAGGTAGACACGGAACAAGAGCAAAGAAAATAGAAGGCAGGCTCTTTTCTTGACAGTTTAAATCCTAAGGGTAAAATAGGTATGGAGAGCAGAATGAAATACACAGCAACAGCCATGAGTGAGCATATAATAACTTGTGCCATGGGACGTGGGTATAACCTATATAATGCCAGTCAGTTCCAGTGTGGATGCGGCCTTAAAATAGACTTCTCTTGCCAGTGCACCTGTGCATGGCTCATTACTCTGTGGCATTAGCTAAAACTTTGGCAGACAAAAGCTAAACATCAGCTAAATCTTTGGCAAATGACGCAGAGGCAGGCAGCCTTGCAAGAAGCTAGGAGTGTTAGTTACGGTATTCACAATTTCTTACTTTCTTCTGGAAGCAAGTGATGATTTGGAAAATCTGAGGAGGCTGCAGCCCTCCATACTGCTCCACTTGCTCAAACCTCTGGTGCAAAGCTCCTCTGAAGTTTCATTTTCAGAAGTCACCAGCAAAGAACATATGTGTTCTCATGAGAAGTTGTGTGTCAGGTGAGACAGCAGTACTACTACTGCCCTATGCAAAGCCCATTAGCTGCCATAAAGCCAAAGAATATTAAAGAATTTCAAGCTCAAACAATTCATGATACAGCCAGTCCAGCACAAATTTATTTAGCGAAGTATATTTGTTTTTGCAAAAGAAACACTGTATGTCTGCAGTGGCCAGGTTCTCAAAGGGGAACCTCAAGCTAACTCACAGATTAATTGTCTCAGGTAGGGTGATTTTCTGCACTTGCCAGTCATTTTAAGCCTCACGTAAGGCTGGCTGCCTTTGTCTTCAAGGGCCTGCTTGTAGAATGAGAATTACCTGTTGTGTTATGACAGACAAGTGATTAACATGAGAAAGACAAGTTGGATCTGGTGCTGAGCTTCCTGCATATCTCCCTTGCATGTCCTCACAGACGTTTCCTCAGAAGCAAAAGGAACTGTCTGTGCTCTTGGTTGCTCAGAGAAAAATATTTGTGATGGAGTTTTACTCTTCCTGTGTTTCGACAACTCTCTTGCTGAAGGACTGAGATGTCCGTGAGGGCCGCTGTAATACAAACAGTGACAGTGCATTGATCAGCTGCTGCCTCTACTCTGTGGCATGTTTCTAGAGAAAAAGAGCTTGGATTTGTACACCATGCAAATGATGTGCTTTGGTACTGTAACTTCTTCCACAGAGCTCCTATTCCTGAAGACTTTTTGGTATTCCATTTAGCAGTAGTTCTCAGGCCAAAAAGAAAACCCAAGACAGATGCAATCCTATAGAGAGAGGTGCTCTCTGTCTCTAGCCCTGCAGTGAAACGTAACTGAAAATACTTTTCTCCTATGAATGAAATATAGTTTGTGAGTCAGAATATCATTTAAGTACATGCATAGCTTTTTTTATACAAGCGTTTAGGCTTCTTTATTGGATAAGGATGCTTTCCTGAACTGGACATAAAATGGCACTTTTCTGTAGCCTTTTCCCACTCAGATAATTTCTACATCTGCTTTAATGAGTCCACAGTTTTCAAGTTCTTCATGTAGATCAACTGATATGCTCCATCTTTTATTGCTCAATTCTTCTTTCTTTTATCCAAGAATCTCCAGTAATTTTCAGTTAATTATTTAATAAGCAAAAAATTATCACTGTTGTACTTGATACTACATGTCATGTCTTTTTTTAAGAGACCAGGAAACAAATGAAAAAAGTTCAAAATTTGGGTACCAAGAAAAACAGTCTTGGGGTAAGATCAGATAGCTGATGTCCCATCCCTCCCAGGCACCAGCTGCCCACTGCAGTGTTGTCTGAACCCCTGTAGAGTCACAGCTGTGGTGGCACCTGCACAGCTCACCAGCCCACGGTCCATGCACAGCCAGTCTCTCTCCTCTTTGGGACCTGTGGGATGCAGTGATGGAGTTGCCATTTACCATTAAAAACAAACAACAGGCTGTGGGAATAGGAGCAGCTTCCTTTTCCCTCCAGCTTTGTCAGGCCATTTTGGTGCCGGCTGCATTGAGCAGTTATGCTGCGAGGAAGCCCAGAGCAGCTCAGGGCTCCCAGGCTCAGTGCTGGCAGCCAGGGAGGATCAGGAAGTCGGGCAGGGGCAAGGTCACCTCCTGACCTCCCATTCGGCAAAGAATGCAACTTGCTGTCAGGCACAAGGGAAGGCTTTTTTTTTTTTTTTCCTGCAGCTTAAGATCCCCATGGCTTCTGATGGGAAGACGCTTACAGCACAAATTTTATTTTATTTTCTCAGTGTTTTTTAAAAGGGAAGATGCCAATGAAATGGTGTAATCACCAGAGAGCGAGCTTTGGAGAGTGGCTGTTCATTCAGTGGGTGTGCAAGAACAAAATGATATTAGTATTTCTTTATACCATGTAGAGCACTGTAGTTCATTACTGATCTTGGCATAATGTGACCATAATCTTTCAAAATAAAATGTGATAACAAAGAGGAAAATCTCTAAAACACTTCTAAGTACCACCAATCTCTATCAAAAAAAAAAAAAAAAAACCAAACCAAACCCAAAAAAAACCCAACCCAAAAAACCACATGCTCTACTTCTTTCTTAAAATGATGTAATTCCATTACCACTTGGGTATTTTACCAACAACAGCGAGAATAAAATCGGGTCCCAGTGGGTGAGTCTTAGTATAGTTCCTGTGGTTGGTTTGTGCCATCTTGTATCTTGCCTTTTGGGCTGCCGAACCTGTCTGGTGTAAGGGGAAAGGAGGGAGCATCTTAGCTTTCTCCGATCATATTTTTAATAATATTGCACATCTGTCCATTGCAAATCTGTCTTAATAGACATGCCAAACTATAACCACACCTTTTTCAGAGATGGGGAAACTGAGACTGAGATATTTGCTATGACCTATCTGGGATAATACGACTGCTCAGTCAGGGGCACAGTCCAGGTCCTCATTGTTCTCAGCCTGTGTTCCCAGCTGGAGCCAGTTTTGCTGCCACTGTAGGATGAAAACAGGGCTATGCGCTGCTGTTTGCTTTTTTTTAGTGAACCCACTGCCAGTCTTGGCTGTGCGAAAGCTCTGCAGTGAAACCATTCTTTCCTAGTGTCCCTCTATATGATGCTGCTTCATCTTTTACTGTCAAGAAGCTGTGATCTAAGTAAGAGGATCTATTTCTAACTCCTTTTTCAGCAGAAAAACCTTCCCTCTGGGTCAGTATCTGATACTGTGTCATGGCTACAGAACAGCATGGTCAGACTTGTCCCTCCAGCTTTGTCAGGCCATTTTGGTGCCGGCTGCATTGAGCAGTTATGCTGCGAGGAAGCCCAGAGCAGCTCAGGGCTCCCAGCACTTTGGAAATGCCAGCCCATCTGAAAGTTGTTATTGCTGAAATATCTATGGCCAAGAGGCAAACAACCTAATTTGAATGGAAACCTGCTGAAGAGCACAGAGAAAGACATAGTAAAGAGTCCCAGTTTGTGAGCTGGATGTATGGCAGAGTGAATATGGAAAGTATCTTACTAATAGTCATCAGCTCCCTGAAAAGAAAGCCCATAAGGGGGTACATTGCTAGAGCACTCTGTTGCCCTGTTGTTTTCTGTTCCATGCCAGAAAGTGTTGAGTGACACCTTCTGAGGCGTATGACTCTCCCTTTACCTGGCACTGCCTGATACCTATGCTCACGCCATTCCTAGCTCAGCTGCAGAAGCTTAAAGGAGCATGTCAGCAATTCTGATTTATTTATGTTTGCTATCATCAGGAAAGGGGAGTGATTCCACATTAAATATTGAGCCCTAAAATGATAATATATTTAATTTGCATCAAAAAGAGTTCAACTGCTTGATCACAAAATTTGAAGCACAGTTACAAAAGAAAAGCTTAACTAAGAAAATTAATTCTTAGAACATACCTGAACTCTAGCAGTGGCACAGTGAGACTTCATGTAGCTATCTCAGGTGAAGAGCCAAAATCAGTGGGGTTCCAGAGCCAGGGTACTGTACCCTAGAGCAGACCAAGGTTTTGGACTTTCACATACCAAAGGATTATCAGTAGTTTTGTGTCTAAATGACATTTCATAGTAGCCATCCCCATCCACAGCCATTCCTTTTTACTGGTCAATTTAATGTATGTCTCTTTGGTGAAGTTTTGGAAGAAGGATGAGAGGTGGTTTTCCAGGGTGACCAGGGTTGGTGGGAAACCTGCTGGCTCTAAGGATGTCTGTAATTCTGTGGGGCTTGTATTGTGCAGGTTGTGTTGTGCAAGTTAGGACACTCGGGTTCAAATCTTCAAACACATGTTGAAATGCACATTGTCACTCAGCTGGTAGATGAACATCTGCTCTGAAACAATGTGTTGTACAAATCAGAGCAGTTCCACAAAAGAAAAGACATCTCCATGTCTGGTGAGAATGTTGGGTTTTTTAAGAGGTGGGATAGGGAGGAAAAGAGGTCTCATACTCAGACATTTGCTGTCTGCCTTGCTAACTGCTGGAGAGAGCTTAGGGTCCCAAGCAGGAGGATGGCTCTTACTTTTTGCTGACTAAGCCCTGTCCATCATGTCTTCATTTCACAGGTGTTCACCCAGGCTATAAGTGCGCTGGGGATTTATGACTGGTGGAAGTGTCCCAGTGTTGCTGTAGCATGTCCCCTCCGGCTTCTCACATGTCCATGTTCTGTTACGTCTTACTCCTGCAGCAGCCATGACCATATTTTTGTGCTATTTTGCAATATTCTAAGTGTCAAATTGTTCTTAATAAATATAGCTCTGAAACCAAAAAGCCTCCCAATGCCTACCTTGCTCTAGGCAGTCTTTACCTCCAGGGATGTAGGCCCAGATCTGCCCCATCTTTAAACATACAACAGAAATGACTAAATCAGGAACTCTGTCCCTCATGCAGAGAGAGCTCCATCAGATGCAACTTGTTGAATTCCTCAGTTACCCTTTGAAGGTCTCAATTTCCCTCTCAGGACTAGTGAGGATGATGGTGGTGATTGGGCTGGGTGGATCTGCAGCTTTGATCCACCGCTGGAGATTAGGAAGCTGTGTCCCTCCACTGGGCTGAGTGAGACATATGGGTAGGCACAGCCCTGAACTTTGGGAGAGTTCATGCCTGAACTTTGCATCCATAGCCAACCTGTCCTGTCCAGACATGCTCTGTGAGAGAGTTTGGTCAGTGCCTGTAGGGATTGCGTGGGGATGGGGGTGAGAAGCTCATGAATAAAATGAGGATGATTAATTATTATTTCATAATGAGGGATTATCAAAGGCTTTGCAGCTAAATAACACAGTACTTAGCATTTCTGTGCTGTGGCACTGTGCACGTTCAAAGCTGTACAAACAGTAACTAAATTACTAAAATGAAGGGGTTATTTAATAGCCTGGGTCTTTTTTTTTTTTTTTTTTTTTTTGAGCATTTCTCAGGGAAGGGTGGGGAGTGTTTAGAAACTTGCCCTCAACATTACCATACAGTCACATTCCAAGATTGTGGCTCATGTTGCCAGGCCTGTGATGTGCATGTTTGGCTTTTATATTTGGAAGACTGTGGTTATGAAAATAAAACTAAAAGGCTTACCACATCCAAGTGCTTCACAGTCTTCCCTGTAACACCCCGCCATGGATGACTGGGTGGAGAATTCACTAGATGAGCTCTTCGGACTAAGCCACATAAGATGTCAGCCTGTTGCCCTCCAAACATATTTCGTTCCAGCACACCCCTCTCACTGCCCTGCAGAAACACCCTGTGCTGCCAAGTAGTATCAGATTATCTCCAGTGATGACATTTGGATCCCGGCACAGTGTCCCACTGCCTCTTCTGCATCACTTTTCCACAACTTACAGGGTGTTTATTTTTACACACTCTTTACAAACTATTTATTATTCCTGAGTTTTTCCTATATTGCATTGTATTCCTGGTCTTCTTAAAGGAAAAAATATTATGAGTTGTTGGGGTTTTTTTAACCACAAGTCTGCTTGTTATAGCAGCAGCATCTTCCCTTTTTAAATATGAAAACCTTAATGATGAAGAAGAGGCTTAGGATATTCCATGAAATAGCTATAACGGACCATTGGTGGGCCCCATGTTAGCAGTGTACGTTTGTGCAGACACCCTTTTTCACAGCCATGCTGGTCTACAAATCAATGAAAAAGAGACTTTCAAATCTGCAGCTCATTTGTTTCTAAGTCTGTTAGCATCCAGGAAAGTTTATTGCATCTCAGTATTTGTTATTCCTATGTTTGAAGTGCTTTGGTCAATTCATACAGTCAGTATTTAGCCCTAGCTTATGAAGAAAACTTAAGAAGTCAGAGCATATTGAAAATTCATTGATGAAGTTTCTTCCACATCAGCTGATTGGGGATGAATTACTGCCAACAGAGAACAAGCTCTCTAGAGACCTTTGCAAAGCCAGGTACATGTTCAGGAGAAGACAAGGCATGAATGTTCTGGGCTTAGTCAGAATAGACATCTGTAAGAGGAAGTTGTTAATGGATAAAAGTCCATTGCTTACATGTCATCTCTTTGCTCCCTTCCTCCCAGACATGTCATCAAAAATCTAGCAGATGCTAAAACTTTCAGGCCACCACAGAGCTGAGTAGCACGTTACCTTCTTGAGCTCCTTCTCTTGTTGCATTTCACCCTGTTACATGATTAGCCATCCTTCATGAATGCTTTCAGAGTGTTTGGTTTTCTCCTCAGTACTTACCTTCAGTAGACACTGAGCATAAATAAGATTTTAGGGTCTTCCAACGGGACCAAACTGTGATAGCTGAAGAACAGATGAGTAGGAGAGCATACTGCAGGGATACATAAAGTGGTTAGATGTAAACCAGCTTGGATTTGGATGTGATCTGGTTGCATTAGCCCAATAATTCTCAGGGTTTAATAACTTGTATGCAGTGCTTAGCTCACCCAAACAGTATATCATGGCATTGGAGTTGCTGGTCTGTGCCGAACCTGAACTTACAGCTTGTGTCTTTGTGGTCTCCAGTGTCTGTTTCATGCTCCATTTCACAGGGCAAATGTGCCAGAGGATCCCAGCCACCACTTAGACGTGTGCTGTTTCTCTCTGTAAATCTCTAATGCCTTGACTTACCTTCTGTTAACTGTATTGCTACACATTAATTACTTTGGCTTGTGTAGGGGGTGAGGTTCTTCCATTCGCAGTACCTGTGGTAACTCCTCATGCCATGGTGCATCTGGCTGGGCTTGCACTTCTTCATATTACATCAGTTTATAATCAGGTTTTTGTTTGACACTAACATAGCTAATGTATTGACACAAAAGTTGAGGTATTAACATAAAAGCATTGTCATAATTTCCTACTTAATCCTGACAGTTACAGCTCATTAAAAAATACATATTTCAATGCCCCTTTTCAGTGGATTTGGTTAGCAATTACAAGTGTTTCTTGCTCTTTCTTTCTTTTTTTTTTTTTTTAATAACACAGCAAAAGGTGCAGTAAAGTTCCAGAAATGCTGCAGTCCAATAAAAGTGTAGGATTGTGGCATTTTTTCCTATGGGGGAATGTATTTTTAAAATAATTTTTTAAAATCTGAACTTCACTGATAAGTAAAAGTATTAATTGCTCTCTAGTGAGCCTAATTGCTGTTGTAAGAGCACAGTGAGGCACAACTCCTGTTGCCTGTTGCAGCAGGAATAAGCTGATAGGTGCTGACACAAAGGCTGGGTGGTTGTTTGAACTCCTGTGAGGTGTTAGGAAAAGTCCCATACATGTTTATTTGGTGGAGTTTCATACATTAATTCCATCTGCTCTTGGGATTTTCAGGGGATTTACTCCATTCAAGCTCCAAGGCTGCTGGGGACAGAAAGGTGAGGTTACACCTCAGCTCCGAATGCTGATTGCCACAGCTCTGAATTGTTTCAGATACTGTGAGCCATTAGTACTTTGGAAAGCTGGGGAAAACAGTAGTGTATTGCTTTTGCTTCTTTTTTCTAGACTGAACCGTGCTGACTCCTTCAGCATTTTTTTAGTGAATATTTCCTTATGAACTTCTCCACTCTATCCAGTTGGTCCACATCACACTGAAATCCAGCATCCAAAAACTGAGCAGTCCCTGGCAAGTGGATGGGAAAGGTGGTCTCACTGACCCTTCCCCTCTTCATACAGCTCAACTATCTCTGCAGGATCAGGAAACTTCTGTCTCAGACCCACTTGTATTCCACAACCCCAGCATGGCTGCAGAACACCTCTGTGTTTGGCACTGCTCCTGCAGGGGTGTATGCTTCCTGTGTTCAGTGGTCCAACAGGAAAATGTCCCTGATCCTGATCTAGATTTGCTGTGCCAGTGCTGCTCAGTGAGGGCCACACACCCGCTGGCTGAGATCAGGTATCAGGGAGGCTAATGCCTCCACCCAGCCATACTGTGAATTTGGGCAAGTCTGTTGTGCCTCAGTTTCCACATCTACAAAATATGTGCACATGTGTCAATGCCTTTGAGAGTCTAAGAAGAAAAAAGCACGTTATAAGAATACATTATTTATTAAATACAAGTCAGAAGGTAGCACGAGGACAGTGGAAGATTTATCTAGCCATAGGAAAAAACAAGGCATCTGTTTCCAGGACACAAATGTACCATTTCTAATTCTGAGAAAAAATTTTAACCCTCTCTGGGAATAGCAGAGAAGTTTCTTGTAGACAAGGTGAGCTTTGGTTTCAGAGTTGGAAATTACTGATGTATCAATATCTTTAGGAAAATCTGGTTCTCACTCTTGTGTAGACTTGATAATCTATGAAAAATAAGAGGAAAATATGAGAAACATAAATGCGGTCCTGTGGCTGGTGATAATTATTATTTTGTTTTGATTTATCGTTCACAGGAATTTTTTTATGAGAGCCTCACAGGCATAATTCTTTCTCGTGCATAGTTTATTTTTTGCCAAAACGACAAGAGGACAGGATATTTAGCAGCATATGTCTGATGGGTGGGTGGAGAACAGAGAGGATTTGAACTTGTGCCAAACATCAGGAAGGCAAAAGAATGAAAAGAACCCATCTTATTGCAATAGTGCGTTGCTCTTTATCTTGGAAAGGGGTATTTGCCTGAAGTGGCACTCCTAAGTCATCACAGGATTTTATTACAGGTATCAGTCTGTACTTCAGCTCAGCCACACCTTCAGAGAGCTCTTCAGCCATTTGCATAATTGCAAAGCCCTCAGTGATCAAAATGTATGCAGCAGGCCAAGAAATCAAGAGTTTAAAAATATAATCTTCCTTTTGGCACCTGAGCCTTTAGGATATGTTTGGTTTGCATTTTTAGGTGTTTCCAAGTAACCAGGAAGAGCAGCAAGGTGCTCTGCTGTTCATGGTCTTCAAACGAGGAGCTGAGCCTTAAGATAGAAAAGAGCAAATATCGTGATAGCTGCAAAAAAATTCACAAGGGTTATTACCCAGCAGTTGGGCGTGACAGAAAGTTGCCAGAGGTTATAAAAAAACCACAGAAGTGGCTATGGAGATTTTCTAAGGGGCACTGCTAGCTGCCAAGTGTTCTGGAAGGGCTGTTTCTTATTTTGGATATTAAATAAAATTCTTAAATTTTGGGAATGTTTTTGAAAATACTCCACTTGATTTTAGCAGAGTGCAGTGCCAGCTGTTGAGAGCAGGATCTTGTGAATACGTTGTTCCAATGCCAGGTGGAGACTGTTTTCCATCCACAGTACTGTGACTATAACTTCTCACCTTGAAAAGGTTTTAATCCTGTGTATGAAGTGCACAGGCAGTTACGGGATTTATGTATTCAAGAGAATTGTGAGGCCTGCCCTTACTTGCAAAATGAGAAGAAAAAACCTATGTTCAGCTCACCTGCTCCCTGATACACATTGACCTCAAATCACTGGAAAATGAACATATTAATTAGAACAACTGATCCATCCTTTCTCCTCAAGAGAAATCAGTTTGTGAGAGGGTTTAGGGAAAAAATAAGTAAATTAGAAGAAAATAAGAAAATAAAGCATTGACTAAGTGCTTTTATTCCATTTCTGGTTATGTTTTTATTCTTAGAGTTTTAGTATAAATAATTGTTGATCTTGATTTCTATATGTAGTCCTGAAAATGAAGCTGAAAGAGTGCAAAGCGTGACATATTTTGTGAAATTTTATCAGTAATTGCTATAGTAAGCTCCTGTCGTCAGTATGCCAGCAAATTCCCAGGGTTTGCATCGCAAAGCCTGAAGTCAGTGCATTTAGGGAGGTTGCAAGACATATTTCCCTCCCAGACAGCAAAGGAGAGTGTGCATTGCCCAGAAACATTAGAACTGTGATCAGCTTGCTGCCAAGAGCAGGTGCAATGAACACATCACCTCTGCATGGAAATGCTGCCTTTGGGCACAGCCTGTTGCATGTTTAGCTTCAGGAGGTATTTGCACTCTGACTGACAGGGAAAGGTCATAGCCTCGGAGGTGCTGAGCACCTCAGTGCCTGGTGTCTCAATGAGATGTGAAGGTGTTCAGCATCCCCCAGACTGAGTGAGCCCTGGGAACAGGTTTTCAGAGGTTTGCAATACTGAGCACCTGGGGGTATTGCACATTTCTGAGAAAAGGTGGTCGTTCAAGAGATAGTAATAAAATACTCTGCAGGAAATTACATTTCAAGGCTGTTAGTAGCTTCTGTAGAATTTCCCCTATTGCTCCCGTTGGAGACCAAGGCCAGAATCTCCAGAGCTCATGTACACCTGACCCCAAAGTGAGTTTTTGCCTTCTCAAGAACAGTTTTGGAGTAGGAACTTTGTCTTGGGATGGCCTTAGGGTTCCCCTTGGGCTCTGAAAAGCGGTCAGCATGGAACTATAAACAGGATTTTGGCACTATGTTGCACTGGTGGGACTCATGCTAGGACCTGCCGGTTGGTTCATATTTGGGGTTAGCTCCACACTTCTAAAAATGGAGGTGAAGGGAAGTGCAGGGTACAAGGAAGATGACAAAAAATTTGCAATTTGAACAGTGTGAAATGTTTAAACAGTTCAGTCCATCTGGGTTTACAAAGATAAATCTGAGAGGAGACTTGGTTACAGCAGGTGAGCAAATTTTCAGAGGGAAATACTACATACTGAAGGCTATTTAATGAGCGGCTGTTTAGAGTGGAAAGGCAGAACAAAAATTAAGAGCTGAAAGATGAAGCCAAATAAATATAAAATTAGGCACTTTATTTTTTTTTTCTCTTTTCACTAATGAGAATAATTAATCATCAAAACAAGGTTATGTATACATTTTTGCATTTCTTGCTTCTTCAAGAGGAGGTTCTTTTCTGGAAGACAAGGAGTGAGTGGCCAAACACACAGTATTGAACACTGTGTAGACATACCCAGGTGAAATGCTGGGGTGGGGAAGGGTTCTGGTTGGAGTCTCTGATTTTCTTAATTGATTCTCTCTGACTCTATAAAATTGCCATCTTCTGAACCACCTCAGTGCTCCACAGCTGTATTTCAGAGAGCATGGATTTATGGTGGAAAGAAATGCTGCTCAGCACCACATGAGCGTTCAGAGCACTGAAAAGAAAGCGGGCACAACTCTGCCCCATATGGATGGGAAGGCACTTGCACAGCTGTACAGCCTCAGAAACTCCTAGTGATTCTGTAGAGGTCAGTCCTTCACACAGAAATGTGTTTCTGATTACATTCTGCCCCCTTGCAGATAACAATGCAGTCAGTGACAAATCTAAGGGAAGAGAGGCTTTTGGAGCAGCTACCATCCATGCATTTGCCTTCCACTGAGTTGATACAGCTCATCTGGTTTGATTTCTGCATGGCAGCCGGGTGCCAATCAAGCCTGTTGTAGCTTTCCTTGGAGAGTGCAGTTTTCCTCAAAACCAGTATGGCTGCTCCACCAGTGAAAGGATCTGCTCTTCTCTCACTAATATGACAATTACTTATAATGATGGATGTCTTGGTCAGACAGATAGGAGAACTCTTTTGCAAATAAGCAGTGCTTTTGCACAGCCAAATCACGTACTGTACTAAGCAGTACAAAACTAAATGGTTTATCTCAGATATCTCCATCTGATATTTTTATAAGGCATGCCTGGGCCCTCTTAAATGGGGCAGAAAAGCTTGGCAAAGATACTTATGAAATGCAGCTGGGCCTAGTGAGTCTTTTACCCTCTTTTCTGGGAGAAAACTCCTGTCCTGGACAGCTGTGGATGGAGGAATGGATGATCCAGGAATTAAGACCCTGGTTGAGGAACTGTGTGACCTGGATTCAATAGGTCAGATCTTCTGTCTGGCCCTGGGCCGGCTGCTGTGATTTGTTATGCCTCTGTTTTCTTGTTGAAAAATTGGAATGGCGGGATTAATTTGTCTGGCAGAGGTATGGGGGGATAAGTGATAAAGGGTGCTGGGTTATTGAGTAGAAAAACTGAACAGTTCTCAGAAAAACAAAACTGCAGCCTCTGCTCCAGAAGCCTTTGGAGAGTCCAAAATCCAGTTGACCCAGGGAAGTAGCCCCATGTGAAGGGAGGCTGGAAGGTCCCAGGCTGGGTTCTCTGCAGAGCCCTGCCACCAAGCCTGCTTCCTTCTTGCAGCATGATTGGGTGACCATGCCAAGCCAGCAGGTGGGCAAGGCTCAGATGCCATATCTTACTACTGCTGGCCTTGCAGTCAGTAGATTTAGGAGAAGCACAGTGCCCTAGGATTTCTCCACAGCTTGTGGCTGCAGGACAGTTTGGCAAGCAGACTGACTGCCAAGATCCAGAGCTGTACTCCCTTCCTGCCTATGTTTCAAAATGTTTTGGTTTTGCACTCAGTCCAAAACATAATATCTAAATCCTCCATGGAGGAGCATTAGCATTCCCCTGCTGCTCTTCTAGATCCTGATCAGCTCTCAGATATATCATTTCCACTTCATAGCACTCATTCTCTTTTATTTTTTCATTCACAACCAATTTTATCTGGAGTTTAGCCTCAGAAAGTTGCCAGTTTTCTTCTAATTACAGGTGACTCTGAGCCAAAACCTCAGATGTTATCATGTGTGAGCGGGTGGGAAAGTCAGCAGGGAGAGCAGCATGCAGGCTTCCTGGCCTCGGTGTCTCACCCAGGGCAGGCACAGGGCTGTGAGTCAGGGACTGGTCTCTAACCTTTGCTCTCCACTGCCCTGAACACAATGCTGCAGAGTCAAAGTTCCACACTTGGTTTTGGGCCATGGTATGGTCGCTATATTTTCACGCCTGTAGCTTGCATCCCAGGAAGAAAGTTCTTTGCAGGTAAGCCTTTAGATAAACTGGTATCAGGTGGAGAGAGAAATTAAAGTCAGGAAGGTATGGGAGAGGCTGTTGAGGAAGAGACAGAGTCTCTAACAGAAAGAGTAAATCAGGAGCTGCAGGCCACATGGCATCAGGTCACACAATTCTTCCATATCGATCAGCCTCAGTTCCCTGTGAGTGTTCTCCGTCTATTCCCAGCTGTCTTATTTCCTAGTGGGTTTTAGTTGGAGCTTTTTAATCTTTTCTTACCTGCTGTACTTCTCTGCTTGAAGATGCTTCCCCTTTTTTGGTCAGGGATGCTGACAAAACTCTCTGAGCCATTAGTTGCACAGTCTTTTCCCTGCAAAAATGACAAAAGGTGGCTGAAAGCACCAGGGTGGCTGATGCTGTTTTATTTTCAGTCTTCATCAGGGAAAGAAGAGAGCATGGAGAAGTGCATGGAGCGTGTCTGCAGTGGTGACTAATGACTATTAGACCCTTATTGCTGTCAGGTGAACTAGTAGCTGAGCCTCAGACATGTGGTCATTGTCAAGAGGAATTTTTGACTCCCCTCTTAAGAGAACCTCCTCCTCCCCTCCCCAGCCATTAATTACTTCCACCATCCTTCCAAACTGCCAAGGAATGAGGAGCAGCAGAGCTGGAGATGAAAGGAAGCAGCGGCTGCCCCGGTTTCCAGGTCTTTCAAATAACCAGTCTGTAATAACTTCCACAGCCAAGGGAAATGGGTGAGCTGTGGGAGGAAGGTCAGCACTGAGGGGAGGAAGGCTCTCGCGTAGCAATGATGTAGTGGCTACTAATGGAAGAAACCTGTGGAATTAATCAAGCACTGTGCCTCATTTGTTAATGACAGCATGCCTGAAACGTGCACCAGTCTCTCTTGTTGGTGGGTAGCTGGGACCCTGGAAGCCCAGCTGGACTGTCAGCATGGGGACTGGGGTCTCAGTGCGATGGACAAGCCCAGTGGCAGTGGATGCTGAGAGTGATGGGGAGCTGGGTTGGGACATGGCTGTCCATGTGCCTCATCTTTCCAAACCCACTGTGAGGGAGCTTGGAACAAGGCTGGTGCTGACCTCCCATGCTTGGCTTCCAGGCTGTCATGCGTGAAGTCAGTCACGCTCAGTTTCCCCCAGATTAGCGTGGGGTATTGAGATGACATTGTTCTGGCTTGCTTACTGCGGAAAGCAGCAGCTCTGTGGAACCAGTTAAGGCAGTTTGGGACCAGCTTCCATCTTCTCACCCCCCCACACACACTCCAGATTTTGGCCTTGATTTCATGGGCCAGAGAAGAGCAAGAATCAAAGTGGAATAATTACTGCTAGTTCACGGGGCAAGATCCCTGCCCCTCACCCCCAGGCTGCCTCCATGGATTAAACATACAGACTCAGCAAGTGAGGTGTGCTAGGAGAGCAGATCTCCTCACATCCTGGAGAGGTGTTGCAGGCAGAAGCCACCACAGTTTCTTGATTTATGGGAGAAATTGCTAACTAGATTTAGGGAGTATTTGATGTTTGATCCCCAAACACTGTCTCCACTTTGCTCAAGGGTATGCACATCCTGGGGGTAGTCAAGTCACATAGAGCTCCTGAAGGTTCTTGGGTGTTGGTGTACCTGTAGAAAACCAGCTCAGGGGATCTGTCCTAGCTACCTGCACCCTTGTGCCCTGTCTTACTACTCCCAGCTGTGCTCTCACCTCTGGCAGTGAATAACTGCTGAAAGCACTGCTGAGGTTGCTGGGGGATTGCTCTGCTCCTGACGAAGACAGGCAGAGAAGCAGAGACCAGTCTTGGCATCCTGCCGTCAGTCCTGCCACGCTGCACTGCTCTCTTTTACTGTGATCTGTGCTGTTTGGACAGAGATGAAGCTTTGGCCCTCTGTGTGTCTGATGTAGTTAACATATTAGGCCTATGTGACTCCACTGAGAATTGCAGATATGAAAGGATAGCAAGTAATGAGTCTTCTCAGATATTATAGTCTTCCTATGTATATAAAAAATAATGTACGGTCTCGTTATAGGAAACATATGTGTCCTTTCTCCATAGGCTAGGCAGATTTCTGTTTGAAGAAATGACAGTCTGACCAAAATGCCAAGCCCCATATAGGATCACATTACACCCAGGAGAGGGGCTGCATTTTCTGAACCTAAGGCTCTTTTTAAGCTCCAGTCCCCTTCAAAGGAGTGCAGCTGCACACTGCCTGGTGGGGAAGGGTCTTCAAAATATCTGTGAGGTCACTGTCTGATCTTGGATTAGTTGTTTACCGCCCTATCCATACCTCAACTTCTTGGCTGGTAAAATTGCAATAATACCTAGTGACCTTTCAGAAGGTTTTCAAGATCGATCACAGAAAATACTTCAGGGCAAAACCACAATGTAAGGAAATGTAAAAGTGTAGATTTTCTTGTGCTTGTCAATAGTCCTGATTCATTTTTAGGTAACTGCATTAATTGATACAATAGATTACAAGCTTTGAAAAGTCAAATGATTGGAAATTATTTCTCTGGAAGATTGGTGTATGTAAGGAGTCTTTCAGAAGCTGTAGTCAGAAGCGCCATAAAGCTCACTTACTTGTGGCACAAACATTTCTATGTGATGCTAGCACACTTGAAAAGCTGAAAGTGACATTCAGTGGCTTGGGTTCATATTTCCCAGCCACAAGAAATATCAAGAAGTTGATAAACATCCCATCTGAGGAAAATGGGAGTGGCTGAGCTCTGAGTCCTGTGAAAACTTGGCCTTCAAGAGCCAGCCAAATGCCTCACAGCATTCCCATCTCTGCAGTAATGCTGGACAGGACTGGCCAGTCTTCTGGGAGCTGTAGGCCATGTGCCAGTGATGGGACATCTACAGTCACACACCACCCCAAAACAGCAACTCATGGGCTCAGAGCCTGGGTATATTTACAGGTGACCCAGTACACATCCGGACTCATCCCTGGGCTGTCACTGTGGCATGAGTTGGACAGCCCAGAAATAGGGCTGCTTCAACTCAGAGAAACTTCTTTGGATAGAAGTGAAGGGATCATATACCTTTTAATGCAGTGATGTCAGGCTATGCTTATGCTTTAGGTAGGTAATGTGGAAATGTGAACAACTGCAGACACCCCCTTGTGCACAGCACACGCTGACTGACAAACCTGACACCCCAGGATTCTTTCATAATTGGCTGGTGTGCATATGTGAGTCTCGGGGTGAACCATCGTGCTTTTTTTTCATTTTCAAGCCCAATGATAAATTAAAGTCTTTAGTCCCATTAAAGTATTAAATTTTAGCTAAGTCTTTAATTAAGCCCTCCTTGCTTTAATTAAGGCATTAAGATTTAATTAAAAGTTAACACATTGGAAAAATCTCCTTTCTCTTCTGCCTGAACTCTGCTGGAGCAGGTTGTGGCACCAGATGTCAGCTGGTGCTACAAAATCAGGAGAACCTTTCTGAATGTTTTCCCCCATGTGTGTGAGCAGGCTGAAGTGCACGCCAGCACTTGCCAGCAGCCCTGCAACCAACTGGTGCATCCAGTGTAGCTTTTGCAGCTCACTGGGATGGGTGCAGTGCACTCAGCCTCTCTTCCCAGCTCCTTTCCTCTGGCCCTGAGACAGAGCCCATTCAAGCCCCAACTCTGGACAGTGTTCCCCAGGGCACTGCAGGGAAAATCTCTGTGTGCAGCTTTTGCCCACAGCCTGCCAGGGCAGTCAGCAAGCACACATTCACATTGCTGGGGCTTGCCTTTGGGTGTAGACTTTGGTCCCTGGACTGGACAGGCAGATAAGTTTCCAAGAAAAAGTTTTTCAAACCAAAAATTTTGTTCCCTTCAAAAACAAGATTGTTGCTATTTACCTGGGTGAACCTTTGCTTCAAGCCCCAGAATGATTTGGCTTTTTTTTTTTTTTTTTTTAATGGCACATTGTAAACCAGGCTTTTGGCTGTGACAAAGACCTACTCTTGGAGCAGGGAAGGATGGTCTTTCAGCTTGTCCTGGGAGGCTTTGGGCAGTTCCCATGGAGGTGTGTGAGAGAGTCAAACTTGGAGGAATATCCTACCCTTTGAGTTACAAGAGATGAGATTATCAACCAGGACATAGCTGGCTTAGTTCCAGGCTGGTCCAGCATGAAGCCCACTGGGAGAATGGACTGGAGAACTTATCTGAGCCAACATATTCCACTTATCTCCTGGACTGGCTGGTACATTGCTGAAATCTTGGCAATTCAGTTCACCCTGCCTTGTTTATTGCAAGGGGAGGTGAAGCACTTGGGCATGGAAGGCAAAAACAGTGTTCCATCTTCATCTTTTAGTCATATTTCACTTAAATCTTCCATCAAAAGCTGCATACTCTGACTTGTCAAAACCAGCTCATCCCAGCTGTCATTGCAAAAGCCCCTTTCCTTGAAGCAGAATAGAATTGGCAAGGACAAAACTGCATTTTTAATAGGTTGCATTTCTCCAGCACTTCTCTTCCAGGGACCTCAAAGATCTCTCAATTGTAGTGACACCCCTGCAGATCTACTTTGTTTTCAGGTTGAGGAAACTGAAGTGCTCAGGTAGAGCAACTCTCAAAAGCTCCTCAGCATCAGAAGTCTCATTTTCACGGTACCTTGGGTGCTGCACTGCAGAGATGTACAAATGGCCAGTGTCAGCAGTGAGCATGCTCTCTCCCTGGCTGCACAGTGGGTGATCACCTCGCCCCTTTTGGGAAAGAAATTGCAGGTCTCAGAGGGTTCTCTCCAGATGCATACTGAAGAAGTACAAACCTGTGTGACCCCTTCTACACAGGAGAACTCTTCAGCTCTGATGCAGTGTCCCGCATCATCACTTTTCTCAAACAGTAAGAAGGAGAACAATTTTTACACCCTGTCTGCATAGAACAAGAAGGCCGTCCCAGGCTCATCTGTGTTTTGGGCTCCTACAGCAATGACAGCTTGAACACCAATTCTACAGCATCTGCTTTGGCCAGCAGACTTGAGCATCTTCCTGCCCTTAGCCTTCAGCCTTTTAGATGTTGGGTCCAGCACTACTTGCACTTGTGCTTGGACAGTGACTCTTGGAGCCAGTGGGTCTGGACAGGGAGAGGGAATCTGGCACACTATGTAGTCACAGATGCCAAGTTCTTCCTCAGCAGAGACACTGTGAAAATCGTAATGCTTTTTACATTATCTTCCTATATAATTGCTTTAAAATTCTGACAGAAGTAATTAAAGGTTGCATTTGAACCAGTACAAGATGGCAAGGGTTCTGAAACCTGATCCGCAGTAGAGATTTTTTCAGTGAAAATGGAAAAAAAAACCCCAAAACATTATGGGCATCAACGCCCAAAAGAACCCCTCCTGGCCTCCCAGCGCCGCCAAGGAGGGAGGCAGCGGGCAGACGGAGTGTGCCGTGGGGTGGGCAGCGCTCTGCCCCCCGCGCCGCGTTGCCTCTCGCCCCACGCTGCCCCCCGCGCCGCGCTGCCGGCTCTCCCCGCTGGGTGGCTCCGTGCGCCGCGCCGCGGCAGGGACAGAGGGGGGCGGAGGTTGCGGGGGTGTCCCGGTGGCTCTCCTGCCTTCAACGCACGGTAAGTGCCCATAGAGCAGGCCGTGCCAGGCGGCGGCCTCTGAAGTATTTCCTGTGCTTTTAGGTTGGTAGAATAGGAGTTAAGCAGAGCCTACCTTCCCTCTTAACACCAGGCCTCTCAGCAATGGGAAGTGAGTTTATTTCTTTCCTAAATAAAATGGAATTCATACGGAAATATATTTAAGTGCTGGTGCTAGCAGCACCCTTGGGAGCCCAGCAATGGAAAGTGAATGACACAACAAGTAGCTAACAGCATTTAGAGACAGAAATCAGACTACACAGCCTATTGGCTGCTGACCTGTAATATAGCCAGTCCAGCAGTTGTGTTTAGTGTGAATTCATCTCTGTGCATCTCATGTTGGTAAAAATGCCTGAAGAAGCTTCTGTTCTTTGCAGACTGTCTCTGACTCATAATGAGAGCTATGGCTAGAGCCAGAGTGGGAGGCAATTTCACAGGTCCCAGCTCTGTGGGGAGAGGAGAGGTGCTGTGTGATGGAGAAGGCTGGCAGTGGGATTCTGGGCAGCTGATGAGAGCCGATCCATCTGTGCTGGAGGCTCCTCACTGGCTCCCACTGTGGGTCTCAGGGGAGATGATGAGATGCAAAGTGCTGCTGTTCTAGCTATGTATATACAGACCAAGGTAGAAGGCAACAGTACACACAGCCCAGATACATCTTGGCAACTGTTCTGGAGAAAAGCTTAATAGTCAGACCCTCTCACCTGAGCTTCATCTAGGAAGATGCTTAGAATCTGTGATAACCATGTGTAGCAGCAGAGCTAATGCCTGTGATGCCACCTTACACTGCACTGTTCTCAGTGCTGATGATTGCTGGAAATCTTGTCTCTGACAAAAGCCTGGGAGCACCTCTCAGGAGTCTGCTGAGTTTAAGGTGTTGCTTCTGAAAGGCTCTTCCCTGTATTTTGTCATGCCTGAGGTAGAGTTTGCCTCAAGGCCCCTAGTGACCCTCCAGTGCTGTCTCAGGTTGGAGCAAGGGACTGCACCCTCTGCAAGCACCTGCCTGTCATCCTGAGGTGTCTGGGCACTCCAAACAACCAAGAAGAAACCTGCGCTTCTCAGATCCCTCTTTGCACAGGATAATGTGATGATAGGAAGTGGGAAACTTGCCAGGGTATGAAAACATGTCATCCTTAAGGAAATAAGTCCCTGCAGGGAGCCATTCCTGAGGAGTGGGCAAGACAGCTTGGGAAGCAAGTCCAGGAATGTGGGATGCCTGCTTGCCAAGGAAGCGCCCTGTCTGCTAGCTCAAAAGGGAGGAATTACTGGAATGTTTGGGGGATCCAAGCTATGTCATTCTGAGATAGGAACCAGCAGGATTAGGAATAAACCCTTAGTGGAGATAGGTTAGAAACTACCCCCCATTTGGTGATCATGGGAACTTGGCAGGCTTTGGAGGAGAAGAGCCAAGATTTGCAAGTGATCTAGGGCAGCTCAATAAGTCTTGCACTCAGCAGCAAGGCTGTTTTAAGGGCCTGAGTTGTGTGATGGCACTCAGGAAATCATACATTTTTGTAGTGTCTGATGTTAGTCCCTCTGCCTTGGCTCACTGGAGCAGCTCTACCAGGCGAAAGAGCTGGCATGCCTAGGCTGAGATGCTGTGTGATGGACTGCTCAGAGTCAAAAGAGCTTTTTTCTGATGGTTTAGCTACATTTAAACTAAGTCTTTTGCCAGAATGTCTATGTAACCTGATTTTTTTCACATCTAAAACCAGTTCCTTGGTGCTAATGTGATGTCCCAGGGTAGTCAAAGTCTGGGAAACTACATCATAGCAATTTTGGGGACATATTTCCAGTTCCACAGCCACAGTACCTGTGTTAGCATCCCCATTGCCTACCACTGTTTTAGAACTGGCTGTTCAGCAGTTCCTAGCCTAGAGACAGTGCTGATGCCAAAGGATTCAGAGAAGGATCAGTGATATGTGTGACTCCCCAAAATACCCAGAACTCTAGTTTTAACTATAGAAGGGGAAAAAACCAAAACAACCAAAACCAAACCAAAACAAAAAACCAACCAAACAAAAACCCTAACAAACAAACAACTTAAAACCAAAACCAGAGAGTTTTAAAGCTCTCCTGCTCCAGATAATACATGCAGCTTTCAGGGAACAGGGAAAGAGATTTGTGTGCATTTTAGTCCCCAGCTCTCTGCTGCAGAGTGTGTTGGGTACATTGTTGAGCTCTAACAGATTAATTTCCACATGCTCTTTCTTGATTCCAGTTATACAGAGCTTCAGGCCCTGCAAGGTGTCCTATAGCTGGATGTTGAACAGAATGACCTGAGACCCACTCAGCTTTGCAGACTTGTTCTAACAGCCCTTAGACCACCAGGAAGATATGATACAAAAGCACATTTGCAGCATCATGCAACTTCTGGGAAGTTCTGCCTCCTAAATGTTCCCAAGAGCTCAGCAAATGTCTTTAGCTGGCTGGGAGAGGTACAAATATGGCTCTGTTGCTGTGGGCACAGGGCTGTGCTCCCATGGACCAGCTGCATAGCAAGACTGGTATTTTGCTTTGAAAGTACACTTTGAACCTTCGTTTAAATAGTGTGAAAAGGAAGGAGAAGGATTAACAAGATGGAGGAGAAGAGCTTTTCAATTAATAGGAGTGGGAATTTGCTGGATCCAAGTTGCATGTCTGTTCTGAGATAGAAGCAAGTCCTGCCTAGTTAATAGACATGAATGTGTTTAGCAAAGATGGGTTTACAGCTTTTTTTCCTGTAGAATTAGATGGGTTTTCTAGGAGGTTAAGCTCTGATTTCTCACTGGGGTAAGATCTGTTTCAGGCAATACTCTTGAGTAAATCTCAAGAGAGTGTGGGCAGCATGATGGTGGAGATGGCTGAGAAAGAGGCTCTGTTGCCTGTGTTAGGAGTTTGAGAATACCTTCACAAATGGTGGCTCAGCCACAGAACAGTGGAGATTTTATTTGTTATGAATTAATATATCTGTTCTGGCTTCTCCCACCCAGACACATTGGAGGTAGTCATTGACTTGCAGAACAAATTCCAAAAGTCTATGGGAATTAGCATGGTGCTAACAACCTAAAGCCAATAAGGAGGTTAAGGGTTGGTTTCAGAATACCAAAAAACCCAAATGTTTTGGAGTGTTTATATATGACCAAATACTAAGACAGTTAGATGCCAAATTTCTTGGCTTTGGGGTTCAGTTCCTAGAGCCTGTTTTTTATGGAATTTTGGTGTCTGTCTGTCCTGATGAGCAACCTGTTGCATGGGTGGAATTTGAGCCAGAAGGCTTCATACACTTTAGATTAAAGGGCACCACATGTTAGGGAACCACAGATTTCATCTTATAACACACTCGCATGTCCACAGCAATTCCTGCCCTAGGAGCACAGAGGGAGAGAGAGGTTAAGAAGGATGGGCTCTGTGAACAGAGAAGAGAGTCAGAGGCTCTTCTCCCCTGAGAGCTATGAGCAGGAGAGTGGATGAGAGATGTTTTAAGTGCAATGAGGCAGTCCTGTTCCTGGAGTGCAGGATGATGCTACATAGAGGCAAAGGGAAAAATGGGCATGGAAGAGTAGGAGGGGTGAATGAATGAGTTTCAGTGGGCTGTGAGTGTCAGGCTGCATTCTGTGGAGGAAAACAATCATAGGAAATGAACTTCCGGTGGCCAGCTTTATACTGTAAATTATTTGCTACAGGGTCTGTAATTGCCTTGATTTCCATAATACAGCTACCTTCTCCACAACTTGACATCATCCTAGAGCACTTTACCAAGGAGACAGCAAAATTTCCAGACCCAAAGCAAATAGAGAAACAAAGTGACTCATTTTTGTTTCGTCTGTAAATCTCCAGCAGGTGATACGATATGTGAATTCAGATTCACAAATACAGAAAATGTATTACATATACTAATTCTGTCTATTAGCATCATTCTACATAGTTTTTTCTATGCACTATACTCAAAATTATTCATTTTCTTGAGGTTTTCAAATAAGACTGTCTAACAAAACTAAAGTCTAAGCAGAAGGATGTGACCTCTGCTTAGGAAGGGTTCACCCAAAGACTAAAATTCTTCAAGTCATGACCATCTTGAAGCTTGTAGTGAAGGGATAAGAGAATGGAGTTTGAAAGGAAAAAAAGCCCCTGTTTGTTAGTTTTATTAGGAAGGCATTTTAATGATAATTTTTCCCTCTGTTCTTTCACAGAGTGATAAGAATCTCTTTTCTTCTTGTTTCATGGAGTGCACTGGAAGGCATCATGGGTCAGCTAGGCTGCCCTTTATCCTCTCCCATCCATCATGGTTCTGGCTGGTGATGGGTTCAAGGTGTTGCAGGTTTGAGATCCTAAGCAGTTCCTAATGTCTCCTCCACACTCTGAAGCCTGCCTTGTTTTTTCAGTAATCCAACCTTTCCCCTTCACCCACGAGAGAGTTTAAAGCATCTGCTACCACAGCTTTCTGAAGAGAACAGGGAAACTGATAAAAAGAGTTTTTGCTGTGCTTTGATTTCCAAGGGAAAATTTCATCCTAGTAATACTGGCACACTGATACATTTTTCCTAAAGGGTAAAAAGAAAGCATGAAAAATCTCAAGAAAATAACTTACAGCTGGTTTCAGGGCTATTATACTGTTATAAAGGACAAATAAGACACAATCATAAATGTGTAAAATATTTTATTTTTCAGGATCATACATGAGATGTGGAAACTAGATTCTACCTTGTGCAACCCAACAATTGGAATGACTTCTGAATTGTCATGTCTTGATATAAAGCAGGATTGCTTATATATTTAGCTCTAGGTGTTTAGCTCAGTCCAAGGGGACTGAGAAGCAACTGAGAATGATATTGTCAGCATGTTAGCACAGAGGTTGTGAAGCAAACCCCAAGGCTTCCAAATGCTACGTCAAGATAATTTTTTACTTCGCAACCATGTGTTGCTGTAACAGCACATGCAGTCTGATGTAGTACAAGGTGAGGGAGAGCTACCACAGGGGCACCTGAGAACGTTAGAGAGAGAATATCATCCCTAATTTGTTCAATGTTTAGCATCACACCCTTGCCATTATTTAACTTTACCTGATCTTTAACGGGATAATTGGTGTTTAACATCTGTATTATACATCCTACTTGAGAGTGGTGTTGACAGTGCAGCCTCTGACACAGCCTGAATGGTAAATACACTGTGGGGTGCCCTGCCCAAGATAGAAATCTCTGATCTTTCCTCCAGCCAGACTTACCTGTTTCCTCTCCAACTGAGGTGTAACTTCTGAGTGAGCTGTGAAACTATGGGGTTGCTGCTGTAAATGTGAACAGAGAGAAACATGTAAATGTTAAGCAGGGAGAGCTTGCCAAATAGATCCTTATGCCACTGCCTTGAATTTAATGACAGTGGGATTATAAACCTGAGTACCCCAGACTGCAGGGTAATTCTTTTGGGCCCAAGCATGATACATCTGGATCAGCATGGTCCCAGGTCTCAGTGGAATTTTGTGAAAGTGTGGTTAAAGATTTTAAATGCAAACCATTGTAGGGACAATGATGTCAAAGCTCCTCCCTGTTCCTTGAAACAATCCCTAGACATCAGACTGCCAATGGCTGGATCTGGCAGGGTCTGAGCCATGTGTTTGGAAAGGCTTCATAAATCTTGCTCGCACCTTTGGAGCACTCCTCCTGGTCTCAGACGGCAAAGGGAGCTTTCTGTGGGATCCCTTTGTACAGAGTGTGCAGACAGCGACATTTTTGTCTTGGTTTTCTTTTCCTATTATTGCACCAGTTGTATTGGATAAGATCATAAACTTGTCCTCACTGGTAAAGTGCTTTCACAATGTCTGGAGGAGGCGGGAGGAGTTTAAAATTAATGCATCTCCTAGCATGAAATTATTCATGGCTCAACACTTGTAATTACCAGGGCCAGTTTTAGGAAGACCATAGTTATGAGAAATTTGATATTTTAAGACTTAAAACAAATGTTTTACAAGCTTTATCCTTTGCCCACTGCAGAATACATTATGGTCTGGTAAATCCCAGTGTATGTGTACCATCCCCAGCCATTCCCATCAGCTGATCACACCTGTCAGTCATTCATCACCAAACCATTGCCCATTAAATAATAAAATTCAATTGGGGGGGGAGGTCATCCCAGCCATTGTGCTGATTCCCCACCAGACCAACAGCTCCTGCAGGCCCAAGGCATCGTGTGCAAAGTTCAAAGCTTTTGGAAAAAGTAATCAAATCAGACCAATTAGGGTCTGTCTGCCTACACTGACAGCTGTGTTAGGAGACCTGTTCACTCTGTTCTCTCCTGGGCATGCCCTGACCACATTGCTGCCCTGGCTTCAGGCTCCTCTCACCATCCCAGGCTTTTCCTGACATAACTCCATTGCAATTCCTGCTTATTCCCGTTAATGCAGAAGCAGAACTTGGCACCTGGTGCCATTTTATAGCAAAGAAGGGACTGGCTGTAGGCTGAACAGGGAGTAGGGTTTAATTCAATATTTAATCCACATTCTTAAATGGTGTATCATATTACCACCTTTTAATTCCCTTTGTTACTTCATGATTTGTTATGTGTTCTGTGGGACTCCCACACAACTCCTAATTGCTTCTGCAGCTGAGTCACAGTGATTCTGCTATCACTGGAGACTGAAATACTACAGACCCACAGGATTTGTGTGGGTGCATTTTCACACCAAGACTTGCAGCTTCTTTGTCCTGTAGAACAGGCAGCTGGCCTGGCCAGTGCCAAAGCACCCATTATTTCTAGGTTCTTCTTCCACCAAGAGGTGCCACTTTGCTTCCCTCTCCCACTATTTTGTTCAGTGAAAAGGCATTTGGAGTTCAGTTTGTATTAAGAAATTGTGGTGGTGTGACATAAGGGAAATAAATACTTTTGACCTTATTTCACAGCTGAAGTGCATGCACATCACTTCAGATGTCCCTTTCACATTCTTACACTTTCAAACCATGAAATGTATGAATGTCTCAGACCTCTCTGTAGATGTTAGTAAGTCAATTTTGAACTACATATTCCAGGTTAACTAGACCTTTGGCAGTGGCTGAAAAAGGCCCCCAAACTGCTTGGTGTGTTAGAGTTCATTTGCTTCATGGCTGTGATTCAAGCTGTGAAAGGGAAACAGGACAGAGCTTCTGATCCTACTTGTGTGTCTTGGGGTCCTTTAGGGAATCCAGCACCTTCGAATAGAGGATTCTTCAGACTGCAGTATTATCACCAAAAGGAAAATCTGGTTGTATTTTGTATTTTCCATTTACACATACAGTGTAAGTTGTTACTAAATTGGCAAATAGGGTAGTTGGTGCTAGTGATTGCTACAGTATCCAAGAGGTCCTCCAAAACATTCTGTGACATCATCATCTCAACTGGTCATAACCATTCATAATATACCGTGTCTATAGGTATAAAATGCATGGCTTTAAGCATTTAGACTCTTTAGAAGTCATTTATAAATGGGACCTTCATATGAAACAGAGACAAAATGATCCAGTATTGCAGCATCAAAAACCAAGCCAGTATTTATGAAGAAACCACATCCACTGACAAAGTCAAGCTTTTGGGGGCTGTATGTTTTTTCTGTAATGAAGAAGGAAGCAGTGCTCAGGCACTGCCAACCTTTGCAATAGAACAGCCCAGCTCTGCTCCTGGGGAAGCCCATCGCTTTCCCTGTTTAAAAATGAGAAACTCAGTTGATGAGGAAAAAGTATCTTGCTTTGTGTTTTCCAGTTAATGCTTAGTTTGCCCCAAATATAGGAGTCACACGTTCTATGATGTACCTGGATATCACATGAAAAATCTTTAAAGCATATACTGATGAAAATTCAGGAAAGTACAACAATGTACCAAGATATTCATTCCCTAATAAGCACAATATCACAACCTCTCACCAGGCTCTAAGTCCAGAGGCCAGTTTGCCAGAGCACCGTACACATGGCATTATACACCACAGAAGGGAAGGAATTAAAAGTGATTTAAGACAACATGTCTTACTTGGGCTGAGGTACTCTGAGGGCAGCCAAACAGCATCACTCAGAGATTTATGTTATTCTAGGAAGGACAACTCCTGGAAACAGTGCATATGAGAACCACACGGGCAGACAAACACAGTTGCATCCAGACATTTTGAATTAATGCCATGGCTAAGTGTTTAGATTTTAAAATGCCTATTCCAGTTTCAGGCTACCAGATGCCAGCTCCCATCTTTCCAGGAGCAGGACTTGACCCTTCGTAGGAGGACCTGTCAAGATCTCTGCTTTAATCATCCCAAACGGCCAAAAGTAAAATCAATCTATCATACAGAGAAAAAACTTTTGAGATCACCCCTCAAGGAGGATTGCAAGTAATCCCTGTGCAAAGGCCCTGTAAAGTGATCTCTTTCAAAATCATATGTATGAAATTAGTTATAATCTGCATGGTAACGACCCAAATTTTCAGCTTGATGTGCATGGCACGATAAGGAGAATACAGATGGTTCTAAAGGGGGGTTTCTGCATACCATTTAATTTGGCCATATTGAGACCTTTATCTCAAAGGCTGTCCCATGAAAATGTGCACAATAAATTGAGGGTGACTGTGTTTTTCTGGTAGAGCCTGACCCTATGCCCTTTGAAATTAGTGACTAATCTCTCACTAATTTTAGTTTTACAGGATCAGCACTTCATAATTTAGGGCCTAATTTTTTTTTGCATGAGGGTGCTTTTACATTCTCAGAGTCATGAACCCTAATGTAAAAAAATAAATGAGCCTACAGCAGGGACTGTTCAAGGAGCTTGCCTTTGCAAGCAGATCACCAGAGAGCTCTGTGATGCTTGCTGATTCTTTTAATTTTATGTAATTAAATAAAAGCAAAATTTTAGTTAACTTTCAGAGTACTGCAGAGGAACAAAATGCAGTTTAATTGTGGGGTCTGGCTTAAATAGAGCACCTTCTGTGGAAGAATCATATTCCAGTGCTACAGGGAGCAAGCAACACATCTCTGAGCTGGGACTGGAGATATTCACAGAAGAAAATATGAGGGCATTTAAGAACCAGGGGATAATGATAAGAAAGAATGAATCTGGGGGACTATTCCACATGCACAAGACATGTGAATATCTGGATGCAGAGGAGACCATAGTCAGGCTGCCTAGCAGCAGGGTTTGCACGGTCCTGGACTCCAGGCCCAGTTCTCTGCCACCTCGTGTCTCATTGAACACAGAAATTACGAGCAGAGCTCTGTCTAACTGTACCCACAGAGCAGAAGCACACCCTCCTCTCCTGGGGAATCATCCAGTGGACGTACACAGAGGTTAAGTCATGAAATTGCTCTTTCTCAGGTACACAGAAGAGCTGTACGATCAATGCTAAATAAATGCTTATCAGATAAAAAATGGAGTTCTGGATGAAGTGCAAATTGTCCCATTTTCTGCTGTCACTGTCCCCTAGACCAGCATCTCTGTTGAAAGAGAGACAACAAAAGCCAAAAATATATTTTAAAAAATGCAATAAAAACAATCCTGAAAATATGATGAAGTGGATGTAAAAGAGACAAAAAAGGAGCAGCCAAACTGAGGACTTCAGAGGGAAAATCCACTTACTTGGAAGAGGAAAAAAGGCAATCTGTTAAGAAAAGGGCAAGTGAAAAGAACCTGTCCATGAAAAATAAAATGCTATCAATCCTGTTTATAATATTATCAGAAAATTATAGTAACAGTGAGGGAGCCTTCATAAAAGAGCTGATAAGTGGTCTGTTTCCTCTGCTATCTGACTGGAGCACCACCGTTATGTTTTTTCTAATAACCTTATCTCCTGTGGTCTACGTCTCTGATAAGAGGAAAAACAAATGCTGTGTTTTCTCCTGTTATGTTTGCAGTAGGCAAGCGGCTTGCTAAGCTTGTTCCCTGCTCTTCCACAGACCTCTAAAGTGGGCATCTCACCAAGAGGAATGGAGATGCAGACAGCCAGCCCAGTATGGTTAGGTCACAGGATTAGGTCTTGGGGCACCTGAAGGCCTGTCCCTGGTTCTGTCCCAGACCTGCTGGGTGACTTCAGCCAAGTCTGTTCATCTCATTGCACCTGTATTTCCTCTTATTCCATAGCAGAGACAGTTTCTGTAGTATCCGACAGAGCAAGACTTAGATCTTCCAAATAATGCATAAGAGGAACACTTGCATATCAGAGAAGATCTTGTTCCATCAATTTGAGGGCCATGGGATAGTCAGGCAAGACTACTACAGTCCTGTCTACCACAACCTGTTCGGCAACTGCAAAAAGAGCCCAGGAGTCCTGCTCCTGAGGTCCTCACTCTTACATACAGCACTGGAAATATTTTGTATACAACCCAGTTAATTAAACCTTTGCTAGTAGACTCTTGAAGTAATGAAAAACAACACACACCTGCCAGGTCTAAAGACATTTTCTTTAGAGAAACTATTAGATCAACATACAGTAAAACCTGGCCTGTAAATGTTTTGGCCCCAGGGCTTTTCTCATAGTACATAGAAAAAAAAAGTCAACCCAAGTTAATCCTCCTTCTAACAGTTGGTAGATATGGTTTATCTGATCAAAATGACAGGACAAAGGGATTTTACTGACTTTATTTTCATTATCATTAAAGTAAATGTTTTTGCATCTCTGAAAAAAAAAAGTTATTGGAAAGTTATCTTGTGCTGTGGAATAGAAATTGTCCCATGCAAATCTTGATTCAATATTATGATACACTACTGTAAATAGCATGGTGTTGATTCAGAGAGATCAGGGAAAGGTGTATTTCAATTAGTCTGTTCATTTGTTTCCAGTTCCTGATGGGGCAGTTCAATTCCAGCTGCTGGCTCTGCTGGTTATGCTCCCCTTTCCCTAAGCCTGTAGGTTTTAAGGTCAAGCAGCACTGCTAAGGATGTTCCATATTCCATGGCTGTTTTCTCCTGCCCCGTGGTTTGTAGTCCCACCTCCTCCCATAGGAAAATATAGATTATGAGACAGTGAAACTCATCTACCTTATTTGTAGTGGACTTATCACTGAGCATAAATTAAAAGCATAAATTTAAATAGGTATAAAGCATATAAATAAGCATAAATTTAAATAGGTATATTCAGTCCTGTGCAGGAAGGAAAATATTGCAGGTAGATGAAGTGAACCACTCAAACCTGTTCTCAAGAGCACTATTAGGTAAGGAACTCCTGTGTAGCACTGACTTTGCTAAACAGTTAACCCCCCCACACTTTTCCCTCATTGAAGTAAGTTCCTAATGACTAAGAGGCAAAATCCCATTCATTCCCAAAATGGGAAGACAAGGCAACAGGCAGCTCTCTCAGGAGGAGCTTGTTCAAGCTAGCCTTGTATTTGATTCTACCTTGAGATAGTTGTCCACTGCCTTGTCTTTGCTAGGATGTCACTGCTGGCACAGCTACATACAGGGATTAAGATGTTAATACTCTCTTCGCATTAGCACTGGCCAGTGTTGAACATATATCTTCCAAGACCTGACACATGGCTGTGCAATACATCCCAGGACAAGAGCCTAGCTTGCTTTCCTAGTGAACACAGCACAGCTAGGTAAAACATGAAAAATGTTTTCATAAATCTCTGCAAAGCACAGGCACAAAGGGGAGAAATGGCACCAGACCTCCTTTTCATAGCTTCTTGGCCCCATAAAAAGGGATCGTTAACTAAAATCCCTTCGCCTCCCAGGCTTATCTCTCTCTATAGGGCTGTATTTAGGAATAGAAATGGGATCTGGCAATTTTTAAAGATTCAGATTCCTTAATCATTCATGGTGGGAGAATGTCACTGAATGGGGATCCGCACATAAGCCCCCAAGATGGGAAAATACAGGGAGCTTTTGGTTGCTAAGGAATAAATGAGGTTAAATGGTGCACATATCCTTTCTTCATGCAGCGTCTGTCTGGTGGGAATGAGAAGCCCCAAGTTTGGAATGCACTGGTTTGGTATCTCTAGAAACATCTGGATGGTAAGACAGGACTGTGACTTTGAATATTTTTCTGCACATTTCTTGCTGCAAAGCCATGTTTCCTCCCATTCTCTTATTCCTCTCCATGTGAAAATACCTCTCCCCATGACATGATGGGGGAATCCACCTTCCAGTGGGTTAAGAGATTTATTTCAGAGCAGCTGTGACAGGGGTGTAGGTAGAACTTACACATGCTATTACAGGGCAACACAGCCCAAAGAGCAGCTGCTCTGTACACACCTGCCATCGGGACATGAGGGAGGGCAGTGATTTATCTGCCATCATCAGTGGAAAAAAACATGTACCAACCAGGCACAGTCTGCCTCTCATTTTCCAGCTCTAGGAAGGGTATTCCCTTCTCCCAGTCTCCCCCTTGTTTTTAGCCCATTGCAGTTGAACGTGAAGGCACAGTCAGGTCTCCATACAAAGGCCAAGATGTTTAAATCCACTAGAGATATTCAGATCCCCTGCTGTGGAAGGCAGCTTCCTTCCCATGCTGATCTGGATACCAAACACATGCAGTGCTGTAGCAGGAACTTAGCCCATTTTAAACCCAAATGTGCAGATCAGATTTCTGGTTAGAAATACTTAGACACAGAAGAGTAAGCCAAAAATGGTGGTGTGGAAACAGGAGAAGTAATACTACTACAACACCATCCTTGGGGCCTTCTCTTCAGTTTTCTCTAGTAGGTTTGTCTCTCTTGTTGTTCCCTGTGTAATCTACAGCTGTCTGAGTCTAATGAGCTAAATGAGTGTACTAGCCTCAGTTGGGTGCTCGTTGGCTTAACAGCTACAGCTGCACACAGGGGAGCTGCAGCTCATCCTGGGTTGGCGGGGCTTTGTGTAAAGGGTGGCACCAGCTGCAGTTCTCTACTGTGGGAAAGATGCGTGGGGAGGGTGAGGCTGTGGTTGCTCAGGCTTGTGGCAGTGCAGAGAGGGGCTCTTAGGACTAGAAGCCATGAATTGTAAACCTTGAGAGCATTCATATCCTCTGTGCACAGTTAAATGAGGTTTAGACTTTCTTTGATATAGCATTAGCTGTTGAGTGAATTCTAGCCATTTGCCAGTCTATGGAAGAGGCTGAGTGAAGTTATGTGGAATCCAAATGCAGGGTGAAGTGAAAGGCAGTTTCTGGGAATGGCTTGAGGCTATGGCAAATACTCATCCAGACTTTTGCAAATTGGGATTTGCTCTTCAATGCAGACGTGTTTTGCAGCATTGCATTCACCTCTCTGAATACAGAATATTCTCTACACAGACTGATGATGAAGAAATAGCTTTAGTCAGCACAACCTGGCACACGTGGGCTTACCTGGCAGAAGGAGTCAGATGGAAAAATGGAAAGTAAGTTTTATTATAGATTGAATGAAATTAGCTAGAACTAAGCTTTCCAGGGAAAGCAGGATCTAGTCTCCTCTCTTACAAAGTATGTGTGCACTCAAGAATAAGATGAAAAAAGATTGGCAGATGCTTGTAGATGGGTAGCAACGTTAGACATAAAGTATATCAGCAAGGCTCAAAACACGTAAAACAGAAAATATCAAAGAGTAATAGTCCTTTAATGATTATAGAAGGGTTACATCAGGAACCCTGTCAGTTTAAGTGCTACAAAAGGTAATTGGGGGCAAAAAGGCTTATTAAAAAACTGATTTAGTTTCCACATGCTCTAATGGTCTGTTCTTATTTGCAAAACGGGAATAATAGCATTTTCAAATGTTCGATGTTTCAAATGAGATTTGTATCAAGAGCAAGGACATTTTTCCATGTGCAGACATTTACAGGATAACCAGAACTGAAGAGATCCTAATATTTCAGGTAAGTTTTCTTAGCAGTGATCATTTTGCCTGAGTGAGGCTGCATTTATAAGAACGTGTAGAATTATCTTGTAACCTAAGAATATAGCATATGAGGAAAGGTTATGGTTGGAGGTTTTAATTCCTGCCTACCCCCTGCTGCATCTCAGCTGACAAACACTGAGGCAGTTAATAAAGGGGAGCAGTGCTGGTTGTTCACAATAAGTTTAAGAATATGAATTGCAACAAAAGACAAAAGGCTGTCTGTTGCACTATTTATTTTAGTGGTTTTAAGGTTTTGGACATTATGTGTAACCATTGGTGCACATGTAATGGTGCATATGGATGGAATTCTACATCCTCTGATAGTTTTCTCCTTGATTACAATTTCCAGCCTGGGATCTTCCCCAGGACATGGGAAAGGTAACTAGAAAAATCTAATGACAAACTCACTGTGCTATTAGGTGTACAGTCCCACAGAGAGGACTGAGGAGGCTGCTGAGCAAAAAAGGATTAAAAGCTCTGGGTAGGATTGATAGGTGTAAATACACTGCATCAGCTGCATCAAAAAAACTTGACCCTCTTCAGGTAGTGTGTGTTCAGCAGCATCAATAAGAAGAATTTAATTGTAGATATAGGGAAACAAATTATCCACTGTAAACTCCAGTGGGACACAGAGTTATATTAGGTTTGAGCAGATGAGCGAAGCTGGTGTTTCTCTAGGGAGGAAGGAAACATAGTAAATGACCCCAATGGCAGTACAAGTTTAAGGTTAGAACAAGCGGGTGGACGTCTTTCCTAAGAAAAGTTATAAGGAGAACAAAAGTCACCGAATGGTCACAAAATCTTTAATATTTAACTGCAATTCAGCTTAAAATTTGCTATTTGACAAATAAGAACTAAAGATTTCTCAATATGCACTTAGTAGAGAGAAGTTAAGATGGGAGGGTGTCAGAAACTCTCCTCATGTGTCCTTGAAAATAGGATAAAGCCAACTCAGAAGAACCTCCCAGAGATGGCTCTTCCACAAACACCATTACTCAAACTCCAGAGAGGCTGGCTCCAGAGATATTTCATGGGAAGTGTTTTGGATTGCTGAGTCAGCACTGCCACTTCTGGTAGCCCTTGGTTTTCTGCGGATGGTTCCCGTGGGCTGAGCGAGGCTTGTTTATCTGCTACAGCCCAGCCCAGCATGTCAGGATTGCAGGCAACACAGAAAATAAACAGGGGATTCTAGCAGCATTATGTCACACAGGCCAGCCCAAAAGTTATAGAGTTGCTGCCAAGTTAAGTCACTTAAGCAAATAGTTTGAATGGGTTTAAGAGACAGCTAGACATTTTTATGGGGAGAAAGGAGATTTGCAGATGCAAAGACAAAGCAAGGAGGTGCGTTTGTGATAAACTTAAAGGGCCAGGCTCATTGGGCCAAGTGGCCGTTTCCTGCCTTGCAATTCTTTGCTTCCTTGTGTCTATTTACAGACAAGGGCGTCCCGTGGTCCAGTGCATAGCCAGTGCTCTGAGATATTCCTGTTGCAGAGCACAGGAGGGATCGTTATCAAGAAAAGCATTTTATTGGAGGAGGTGGCTGAAAATGGTCAGTAGAACAGTCCAGATTCAGTCAATGTTGCTCCTCAAATTAGGATTGACTATCTCATGAGTCATTTAAAAATTCCTTGCTTTCTGCACTAGACCAAATAAGGACAAGATGGCAGGTAGGAACAAGTCACCAAACTGGTGAGCTCCTGGAGGATTCATTCCTCCTGGGACATACCCAGCTGGCACTAGAGAGACAGCGTTTCCTGGCATGGTGGAGGGAGAAATCATTGCACTGACTGCCTGGAACTATGTAGCTCCACCAGGGCCACCACAGAGTATCTGCTAATGGGTATTTTCTTTATGAAATATTCTTCATTTTATGACATTAAATGGGTAATCAGCCATCAAGTGCAGAACCTCCCAAAGACCTTCTCTATGAAATGTGGTAGAAAACTAAGTCACAGCAAGAAGGAAGTGACATTCGTGCTACATTTGGTGAAAGGAAGAAAATTACTTGCACAGCTCATTTTTTTGGGGGGACAGATTTGGGATCTCCACTGCATCTAGCCTTGCTCATCTCACTAGGAGTCTGAAATAAAAGATTGTCAGGCCTGTGACCTGTCTCCTTCTTATTCCTCTTCACTTTCTGGATCCCCTCGGAAGCACCTACTGAGGCAATGAACTTTCACAAATCATACCTTTTCCTAAGATTCACAGCCCGTTTTCTAGACAAATGTGGTTCTTCTCCAAATGTAATTTCTTAAACATCCCTTTTCCCAGCCATAATAATCAGAGCACTTTGCATCAAAGAAACTCAACTCACAACATCAGTTGAGCCTTACACCCTCCCTGCCATGACTGGTCATTTTTGAAGCTGGCAGGGGCAAGAAGGCATACCACAGGAGTGTCTCAATTTGTTTTAAATTGCTGCTGCCTTTTATGTCTGGCAGAACCATTCAGGCCCAGTCTCCCCGGCTTTCAGCTTCTTGCTCTTTTTGTCTGGTAGGAGCAAATTTTGTTTTTGTTCCTGACCACAGGAAAAAGCAAGGAGAAAGAAATGATGCCATATCATGCCACAGAATATAAGGGATATACTAATTTTTAGTTTTTGTCCCATGTTCTTGTCATTGTCTACTGAGTTTATAACATATGTCTCCATGGCTTTGGAACAAGGAGCTATGACCTTGTATTTTGATAGAGAGCCATCTGTACACTGGTGACACTTCTAAATAATAATTTTATTTTAGTAATGCCAGAGCTTTTCCTCTACACTTGAGCTACAGAGATGTAACAGTATCAGTCAGGTTGCTAACGCTCTCCCTTGGCAAGCACATCCAATAGCAGAAACAACTGTGACAGGCTGGGTGTTTGTATCAGCCTCCCTGCTGGCCCAAATGAAAGAAGGAACCAAATCTGCCTTCAAGTTTAAAAAAAAAAGTCTGCTACCTACCTTCTGACTTTTGTTCATTGTGGTAGCAGTTGAAGCAGAGGTTTCCAGAGGTTCTTTCATGGTTCCTGTGTCCTGAACAGCATGAAAATACCAGAGACTTCCAACAGAATCTGTTTCCAAATGGATTTCTGGCACAATTTTGCAAGCAATAGGGAGCTCAAGTTTTCAGAGCACATCTCCTGTGGATTGTCCCATTAGAAGTCTGTGTGGGAAAAAATCAAAGCCATTTTCCCCCGTGAGCTTACTCAGCTAGGTGGTCGGTCTGTACTGACACTGCTACAGATTCTGCATCCATTTTTATGAAAAATTGTTTCCTTTGCTCTTTGAAAATAATGGGAGAATTTGTCTCATGTCAGAGTGGAGGTAACATCTTGGAACAGTTCTTCCAACTCCAACGGAAAAGGACAGATGTGCACATATAGGCAAAAGACTCAGATGAAAACAAGTCATTATACAGCTTCCATAACTTTCTAACTTTAAGCTCCCTTATCTTCTGAGCATGTGGCCCCAGGGCAACCACTTAACTACCACAGGTTTTCCAACATGCTACATTTCACATAATCTATCTGTTTTTCCAAAGTTTGAGATCCTTGCCTAAATACCTCAAAACAATTTTAAAAAATGAGAGTAAATAAAAAGAAAATAATTGTGCTATATTTTTAGCAAACAGGCAGTGCAGGCTTACGTGACAGTGCTGAGATATGCTAAAGCTGACTAACTGTAATCACTTGGATAGAGGTAATTTATTATCGATACAGAGCAAGAGGCTGGAAATAATTGAAATAAATGCTAAACTTAGCTGACCAATCCCCTTTCTCTGTGTCTCCTGGGTCTTCAAACTGGGATAGAAGTCCCTAGGTGACTGCAGATTTCTCTTACCTATTACTTCTGATTGAGCTACAAATACCTCAAGATGAAGTGTATTGCTCTGATCATTTTTGTTTATGATGCTGAAGATATAAAAAATGCAATAAAATGGTAAGAAATGTGCTTAGAAATAAAAGGAGGAAGGATAGGGCTGCCTGGCCTTTTCTGGGTTAACAACAGAATGTACTTCATGCTGATCAGAGCTCAGAGCATGGATGGGTTTGACTTTGATCATTAATATGTTAGAAATTTTTACAGAACTAATACTGCAGAAGTTAGAAAGTATGGCATCCCTGCTACGCTTTTCTGCTGTACGCTATCAGGTTTATTACCCTCATCTGAACCCAGAGCTGATCTTTATCCCCTCATTGTAACTGAGGCTAGGTAAAGCATCGTATATTTACTCTTGTGCTCAGTCAGTTCCTTTAATGCAAAAGTTCGAGAGGTCTGGTAGCTTAAAGAGGGAGTTCAATGCTGAAGGGTGCTCAGGAGATCTGTGTGCTTCCTTGGCTAATGAAGGCCATGACAGCATATTGAGTCTGGTAGTAGAGTTTTCTACGATGGAAGTTGTTTGCGCTACTTCTGGTTTATTGTCCAACTTTGTACCAGTCTGTGAGATTAACCTAATGCACATTGCGGTTGAAAATGCCGGGACACCTGACAGTAGATTTTGAGAGTGACATGCTAATTATTCCAAATGTACAAAGACAAGATCAGTTTTGAAACACAGGTCACGCTGTAACTGACAGTTACAGGTTCAATTCATTAGGTATAAAATATACATATAAAAAAGCAGTGGGAAGTTTTCAAACAGTAAGTATAGGGAAGAAAATTGTGATCTAGTTCTGATATTCCATAACAACAACCAAAAAACCCACAAGCAGATTTTCTTGTGGAAAAAAAGTAGCAGAACTAGGGAAGCAGACTTGCTCCAGATTTGTGATTTTTGTCCTCTAACTACCACAGAAATACACTGTAATAATTCCAGCTCTCCCTGTGTCCTCCATGAGCCTCGCTGGGGTAAGCAGCAGCAGCATGTGCTACTGTCAGCCTGGGAAACTGTATGTAGCTGCCAGGCACTGGACAACAGCCAAGTACCACCTGCCTTTCCCTGCCAGGGCAGTGATTGACCTCTCACCCCAAATCCCTGCTTTCACAGAAGTCATGGAAGCTCTGTTATCTTTGCACCGTTCATTATGTTTTTAGAAGTTTGCATCTGATGAACCAGAAAATACAATCGTGTTCTAATGCCAGCCAATAATCATTTTAATCAAACATTCAAAGTCCATAATGTAATGAATATTAGCAAATAGAGAAGCTGTGTTTAAGAAAACCCCAATTTGGAATCAATATTTAAGGAAAGCAGTTAGGGAAGTGGCAGTGTGTTAGGCCAAACAGATCATCGGGAGACAGGCGCCGAGTCTCCCTTTCATGCTGAGTAGCATCTCTCGCAACAGAAGCGAAGAGAAAGTGTTTGTAAAGTAGAAAGGATTTTCTATATTCTTACCATTAAACTAGGCTTATATTGTAAAGCTGAAATGTGACTGCACTCATCTTTCTCTTCTTCATAAGGAGAAAAAAAGGCACTTAAAACAAGGGAAAAGCTTCATCTAGGCATGGTGGATATAAACTTTATGTACTGCAGCAAGCTATTTAACCTCTGCAACCTTATCTATCTAGAGACCAGTTCATATAGTATCCATGAAAGGAAGGCCTCAGGCAAATGGTTTGTTGTCTGTGCAAACTCTCAGATGTACACAAAGCGTCATGAGACACACAAAGGCATAGAAAGAAAAAATGGATTTGTAAAGAAAGGGACAGATCTGCCAAACCCCATTCCTGGGACAGCAGGACCTCTTGTAAGCATCATTTCCTTTTGTAAGAATAGAGATCCATTTTATTACACTTACCCACAAATATGCCATAATGACTGAGTCCAGACAACTTTGATATGGAGGTAAAAACAGACATTTGAATTTTCATCTTTTTTCATTCTCCCATATATTCTTACTTCAGCTTTTCCAATCATCATAAATCCCCCCTTTGTAGATCTGATGAAACTGGGACATCCATTAGCTGAAATTCAGAGGATTTTCGATCACAGAGACTGGGTTTTGCTCCTTGCTGAAAAAAAAGTAATGGCTGATTATCTACATCTCTTGTTCACATTTCAATAATGTGAACAACTGAAATAAAATCCCCTCTTTCACTTGATTTTGCAAGCCACCATGTGGTGGTGGTGGTGATTTCACAGGGTAACAACCCCCAGGGAAGGAGGAAGTTACTGATTTTATTGGGAAAGATGTCAAGAGGGGAATCTACTGCAAACTGAGTTCAGGTTTAGTGGTGGTGTACGGCTGCTTCTGCTGCCAAGCTGGGTGCAGAGACACCCTTAAAGAAAGCAACTGCAGTAACAGAGCCATTTGCTGCCATTTCAAGACACATAGTCTCCACTTGTGCTTGTAAAGGAGAAGCTGTAGCCAGATGTAGCTGGGGGAAGTGCATCCCTCAGTAGCCACTGTTTGTGCTTTCAGGGAGACTGTTTGGGGCTCAGCCTTTGTGGTTTTAGAGAGATGATCAGAGCTGCTGGCTTGGACAATCCTTCTGGGTTGCAGAAGAGCATTTGCTCAGAGGCATCTCTTCGTCTCTCCCAGACTGCACTTCTGGGGATGCTGCAGTGGGTGACAGGTGACATGCCAAGAGGCTGGCAGGATTTTTTATATAGGCTGGCAATGTGCCCATCTCTGTTCTTTGCTTTCATTCAGAATGATTTTTGCTACATGGGGGGCAGGTGTTTTTGTGACCTGAAAAGATCTGAATTCAGCCCAGATTTGTCCTACAGACACTGAGTTTTCTGGAATACAGGAGGCAGATTCCTTCCAGGTGTCAGGAAGCCTCTCTCAGGGAATAACATTTAATGGCCTGTCATTATTGGTGGCCACTTCTCTGATCAGTGACTGGGAGCCACCAGCAGAAGCTTTTGCAGCAGTCACAACATTAGGGCTGTGTGCAAGGAAGCACGGCAGAAACCCCAGCCAGCTGAGCCTGATGAGTATTTAAACCAGATCCCTTTACAAATGGAAAGAAGTCATAAAATATGCCATGAAACTTTAGTCCTAGCTTCAGCTGTTAGTGACTTTAATGGCAAAAGTACCCTGTCTTCATTATAGGAGGCCTTTACTCCATTGTCTAATTCCCTGGGGGACTGGGAGTAGATTGATCCCACAGTAGCACTTCAACTAGTAGCAGAGCAATAAAAAATGGAGTAGAAATAAGAAAAAAAATCGCATGTGTTAAATAGCAGACATTCTGCTTCTGGCTTTCAGCACAGGCAGGTGCTTATGGGGTTTCCAGATCCCCTTTATGGGAGCACTGCAGTGATGCTCCTCTCGGGATGTGCAGAGTCCTCAGCCAAAGGAGGACCTGCCTCTACCTGTAGAGAGGAAAATAATTCCTACTCCTCAGTGACAAGCCAAAATTCTTCACAAGTATGCACTGGGAATTAAAGGCCCAGCCCTATTAAGAGCAATAAATTTGTACCAGGGATGTTCTTGGCCCACTAGTGAGAATAAATTGACACTTTTTGATGCTGTAGACTCCTGCCAAAGGGTGGGAAGAAGTAACTTAGGTAATAGTAAAGTGATCTTGAAGGGGCTTTTTCTGCAGCCTGGCTTGCAGAATGAAAGCCAAATTCTAGCCTTCCGTGACTGCCTAGGGAGCTGGTGGAGTCGCCATCCCTGGAGGTGTTTAAGGAAAGATTGTATGTGGCGCTTAGTGACATGGTCTAGAGAGATCTTAGTGTGGCCTTTCAGTACTTAAAGGGGCCTCTCAGAAAGAAGGGGATAGACTTTTTAGCAGGGCCTGTTGTGATAAGACAAGGGCTTTTAAACAAAAAGAGGGAGATTTAGACTAGAGAGAGGGAAGACATTTTTTAGACTGAGGGTTGTGAGACCCTGGCTCAGGTTGCCCAGAAAGCTGGTAGATGCCCCATCCCTGGAACTATTCCAGATGAGGTTGGTCGGGGCTCTGAACAACCTGCTCTAGTTGCAGATGTCCCTGCTCCCTGCAGGGGGGTTGGACTAGATGACCTTGAAAGGTCCCTTCCAACCCAAGCCATTCTGTGTGATTCTGTGAGTCTCTCTGAAGTTTCTTGGAGCTAAAATACCCTGCTTTACTTATTACAAGCTGTGTTTCTTGATCCAACATCATTACCCTCAGAAAAGAAAAGACAGAAAGAGGGAGCAAAGAGCTGGAAGGGAGACAGAGCAGCTACAGACAGGCGTGTGCACAGCACTCTGCATGGGCTACAGCAGGGACTGCACCGAGCAGCCAGTGGAAATAGCCCTTCCATCACCTACTGGGGACTGATCCCATCTGAACCTGTAAAGACAGGATGTTAAGCTCATGGGCTGGGGGACATGTCCAGTCCAGCTGATGTATTTGTGCAACATTAAGATCTCCTGAGAGGCAGCTGGCACATATGTATGTCCTGGCCATAGCTGCTTGGAAAAATAAAGAGGCACATGCTAGTAGTGTAAGACTCACTGCACCTTCCTCATCTCCTTGTGTTAAGAGAGAGGTCTCCACAGACTGCACGTGCCTCATATTAATCTCCTGGTGTTTTGAGAAGGAGCTGTTCAAATATTTTGCTGGGAGCATTTTTGCGGGTGTGAAAACACGCAGCTTATGGAAGGTGGCAGGGCACTGAAGGCTGAGTGATGGACCAACCTGCTGATAAGGGACTAGAGGAGGACTGACAGGTCCTGCAGCCTGTATGGGGCTGGCAAGCAGCACAGGGTGTAAGCATCAGCATTCTCCTTTTGAGTAAGCGTTAGGGAAGAAGCTTCTCCTCCAGTCTGTGCCTGTGTCAAATGAGCATTATTTAGACTCCTTTTTCTAGAGGGCTGAAGAATCCTGGAGCCCCGGTAGCTGAAGAGCAAACCATGGCTCTGCCTCAACAGTTTGCAGCTCCAGGGTACTGCAAAGGAGCCTTTGGCTCTGCAAAAGAGATGGCTAGAAGGAATGGAGAGAAGCTTTGAGTCAGGGGGAGCTGCCCCAGGTTGTATCCAACACTGCCAGCCCCTAGTCCAAGGGGATACGCAGGAGGCTCAGAGCCAGATGTGGTGAACCCCAAGGAGGAGATGGGCTTTCACCCCACTGAGCAGTGTGACTGGGTGTACTCCCTCCTCAGGGAGCTCACCCAAAAATGCTGGTTAGCTGCAAGGCAAGTGAGGGGCTCCTGTGATGGAAAGCAAGCTGCTGCTGCTTCTTGGACTCAGTGTGAGCCAGAGCTGGGAGCTGTAAGTGATATCTGCCTGGTGACCCCAAATCCTGATGTTGAGGCTGGTGTTTCTGGCACGTCCCTTGAGGGTACCACAAAGCTGATGGCTTTGTTCTTGTTCCTTTTTTTCTGTCTGGGGCCAGGTGTAGTGTCAACTTTTCCCAGCCATCCTTTGCTCAGAGCTGAGAGCACTACAAACCCTTTCCATGCATGGAAAATCATTTCATGGCTCATGAATAAACAATTTTAATGAGATAAAAGTGCTCTGTAAAAATCCCATGGATAGGAGCCAACAGTTCCTGAGGGATAGAGAAGCCTTTTCTACTTCTCTGCCTGCCCGTGTGCTTGCTTTTAAAATTATTTATAAACAAGTTCTTGAATTGGTGGAATGTTTATGTGTAGCCTGTAATGTTACAGATAGTTACCAGGATCAGTCTCCTGTGCAGGTGGAGACAGAAAGCGAGGTTCATTTCAAAAGGAACCGTTTATGTAGGCTCAAGCAGTTCAGACCTCATGTACAGAGCCAGGACACATGGAACTTGGGCAATTTGGAGCTCTGGGCAAAGGACGACGGTTAAAGCACAGCAGGCTTACTGTGCTCAAGCAGGGCCTACTCTGTGCCTGTAAGTGGTGCCATGTGTATTGAAATGACATTGCCTGACCCAAATGCATAAGATTGGAGACCCATATTTAGTTTTTCCCTACTCCCAGTAACATGGGCACTCCCTTCTCCTGTGCTGATTCGGAGCTTAATCTTCACTGCTCTGTGTGACTTTCTTCTCCTTTCTTGTTTGCTTCACTGGTGCGACTTCACCTTCTGTCTGAACAAATATCACAGAGAAATCTCATGTAAACAGGAGGACATGACATTTTACCAGCTGAGTTCAAGACACATGCTTAGTTATTTGCTTTGGAGTCCATAAACAAACTACAGAAGTTAGATAAAAGGTGTATTACCCCAGCCTATCCCCCTGGAGGGACCCATGCTCTATACAGCTTGACCCAAGGTGTGCAGGCTCAGCACTGTTGTTATACTGGCCCAGACTCTTCAGCTTTCCCATAAGTGCAGCATAGAAGACATCACCCTGAGCTCTTTACACATTGTTCCTAGAAGCCACACAGGTCTGTGTCTGTGTGCAGGCAAACCAGCTTGTTTGCTTTTGCTCCCTGATGCAGTTTCTCCACCCAGACAGATTCCTCATTCTGATTGCAGACCCCTTGTGCAGATGAGTCTCTGATGCCATGTAGCACTATGTGGCCATTTTGCTTGGGTTAGAAGGGTAATTTATCAAGCAGAAAATATGCCTGTCAAGCTGGACTCCTACTCCCCTTCCCTGGCCAGTCAATGAGTGGCAAGTTATTGCTGTCACAAAGCTTCCCTCTTGGAAGTACTATGGCACTGTTGTGAAAAATTATGCTTGTTGGATGTGGTTGCTCAAAGTGTGCTCAAATAATGTTGCCCAGCTAAATACCAGCCTTGCAGCTCCTCTGGGAACACCTCCTCTGTGACCTCAAACATCTTCCCACTGCTGTCTGTCCTGGCTGCCTCCCTTACTCTTCATACATCTTCACTGTTTAGGGGTGAAACAGTTTCCATTAGAAGTCTGTATAAACCTAGAGTAGTGACATATAGACATTCAGTGAGGCCTCAAAGTGGTACCAAAGTAATGAATTTTTCAGTGTTACTGATGCTCTTTATTAGGCTTGTATGTAAACCATCCACAGCAGCACTGGCTGTTTCCACAGTGTGTATAAGACAAATAAACGCCTTTTGCTCTGCTGCAGGGCCTGCCAGCCCAGCCTCTACAGTGCCTTCAAAGACCAAGTACCTTCAGCAGAATTTGCTGGAGGAGAAACCATTCCTTTGTCACCAATGTCATAACTCAGCATGGTTGATTTATTGCTTCCTGAGTCCCTCTCCACAGTTCCACAGTGTTATCATAGGCTGGTGGTAGTGTGCGCTCTCCAGCAGGGTGACTTAAACCAGGACCAGTTCCTGTCATCTACGTCAAAAGGAACAAGATCAGGTTTTATTAGAAACAGCATGTGGACAGCCTGAGCAAAACCAGCATTGTGAGCATGCCTCTGCCACTGCTGGCAGGGAGGACAAGGCGTGCAGGGATGCTTGGCACACTCTCACAGGTTCTGGCTGAGCTGGGCAGGACACAGCTTCAGAGCCAGTCCAGTTCAGGGCACAGACTGGGATTACATGATGCTCAGCATCAGGAGTGAGTGGAGAGGGAGAAACAACCAACCATGGAAAGGATCAAACATTTTACCTTCTTGTTCCTTTTGTGGCAATAGACTTCTTTTCCCTCTACCTGGAAATCCCTAGAGGCAACAACTTTTTTTTTTCACCATGAAAATTTCCCTTGCTAAGTACCTGCCCCTCTTCCATCACTAAAAAGTAATTATTTTTTTACGAACAAAGATTTTAAAGAAAACAGAAAAGTATTTTTTATTAGGCAGCAAATCAACTTCCTAACAACTCCTAAATCAGATACTTTATAAAGCCATATTTTTCTTCACAGTACAGAACACATGATACATACCCGTGCAATAGCACCAGCAGCTTTTTATGTGTGGGGGTGACATTCAGTGCAAATGCAGGTAGAAAGCTGATCTCCAGCAGAAGAGCTGACAGCTTACTGATACATATTGATCTCATTCTTTCTAGGGTTTGTCTTCATGTTTCTTTTCTCGAAGCAGATGTTTTTTTTCTGATTGGGTGTGGAATGCGTATTTATTGGTCCCACTGCCCTAGGGACTTTCATTTTGGCAAGGAAAGTAAAGGAGACGCCAGCAGACAAGAGAGGGTCTATAAAAACTCTTGGTATATTTGAAGGGATGAGCAGCATAGTTAGCAAAGTTAAATGGTTTTATATGACACATTTGTCTGCGATTGCAGAGGACTAGATTCAACATGCAAGAGATCTGTCCAGGCCTGGTTGCCAACTTGGGCATGTTATTTGGGCTTGGCTGTAAATGCAGCCCAGAGAGCCTCTCTCCATGCTGCTGTCTGCCCCCAGCCTGCTTGGGCAAGTCACTTCCCTACTCAGAGATGCTCAAAGAGGAAGTTATATTTGCTTTGGTTGAACTTTCTTTTTATAAACTAGTGTAAGCTGGTGTATTGACAATTCTGTTTCAGTGTATTTCAGTGTGACCTGTCTCAGAGGGACATCCACACAAGGGGCTGAGACATTTTGACCTCAAGTGTTAAGTGGCACCTTAGGTTAAAGTGGTGATGATGGAAACAAACTCTTCAAATCCAAAACTCCCCTACCTAGATGCCATCCACTGAGCTGAGCCGTTGTGTATGGGGCAACTCCCAGAGAGGCTTTGCCAGAATTAGGCGTTCTCTAAACAACTATTTTTAGGGTTGATACTATAAATCCCAGACTTTCCCTCTTGCTGCTGCTTATCTCCTTAAATCATACATAGTAGCAGCTGCTTGGCTCTACCTCTGACTTCTTCCTCCAAAGGGAAGGGAAATTATTTTGAAATTTAATCCTTTTCCTCTTTTTTTGGCTGGGAGAGACCTGACCTGCAAAATGTGGGCCATTGAGTAACTCCACCTTTCTGGTACCTCAAAACTCCAGCCCTGCCATGGGGTCAGGGGAAGAATGATAAGTTGTGTCACTGCTGGTAGGTCCGTGCAGAGCGCAGTCAAGGCAGTGCTCATTTGGGCACACAGCCACATGGGCTGCTTGCCCTATACAGCCCTGAGCCCTCAGAGACAGGAGCAATGGCAGGAGGCATCTATTCACCAGCTCTTCATATTTACTGAAGGCAAGCAGGCTCGTTATCTGGGACATGCTGTCACAACCCCTTGTAGTCTAACTAGGTGGCTGCACCACAAGCATGCATGGAGGATGGTCACTATGCTGCACAGCCTTGTTTTCTTCACCTCTGTCCCAATCCCTTCCTGAGGCCCAAGAGCAGTGCAAGCTCTCAGCATGGGGACTCTCAGTCCAGGCTGGGAAGCTCTGGTTTTGATTCTTGAGTCTTCAAGGAGTTCTGGGGTTTTGGAGGATTCAGAACACGCATCAGAGCTTGGCCTGCTGCGTCAAGCCCACTGCATCATTCTGGATGTCAAGGCAGGTGCTCAGGTGTTGGGCCTCTGTGGCTTATTCCTTTTGCTGTCAAATTGTTTATTATTTGTGTGTTGCCATGACATCAGTTCCTGTTAAAAACCTGGGCTAGTGACCCAGGTTTTCTTCTGCCAAAGCACCTGGCAAAATGCCTGGATGCCTCTCTCTCTTTCACCAGTGCCCCGCATGCTGATAGTGCAGCTTGCCATCAGCCCCTTCCTCAGAGTCCAGGACCCTGACTCAGGGGCTAGTGGCTTGTGAGGGTGGCTCACATGGCTTACACTGCCTGCAAAGCTGGGAGAAGAGACCACTGCTGGGTGGCTCTCATAGCATGCTTGGGAAGGGTTTTGTGTGCCTCATGTGAACACTTGTATGGGTTGGTGTACGGACTCGCCAGGGTATGGCTGTGGGTGGGAGTATAGGGGCATTTTTGAAGTTCCTTCTACTACTGTTTGTTCAGCTCATTCAAGAGCTAAATCACAAGGGGATAATTTGCAAATAGCAACTGTATGTTAAATACTAATTTGTATGTAAATGTTTAGGTTCCTTTCCAAAGTCCATTTATCATCTCAGTCCCCCTGCATCTGCCGCTATGAGGCTTTCTGCCAACTCAGCAGATTGGGAACTCCAACTAACCCTGCTTGCACTTGTCTTGTTCCCAGCACTTCCAGATGAGAACTCAACATGGCTGTGTCTGCCATGTGATGAGCCATACCATTGCTCAGAACATGTTAGTGTTTCTATCCAACAGAAAATGCTAAACACGTAGAGTTTATCTGGGCTTGCTGGAGTCTGTACCCATATCCTCTTGCCACTGTTCTAAACTTGGAAAAGCAGCCCAGAAAGTTAAGCAGGTAGAAACCATCAGTTTCTCAAGACAGATTGTGGATTTGCAGCTCTCCTTTCCACTGGAGCTCCCACCAAAAAGCATGACTCCATGTCATACGCAACAGAAGCCCAGAGATAGTCATTTGCCCAGAGATCTTAGGTGCTAGTTATATCTGGACCACTATCTAGTCTGGGCAGGTCTAAAACTAACCATGAGAAGCAACAGCCCTACTATAAAACAGATGGAGATGAATTTAACACTATTTCCTACAAACCATTTAGGATCAAATCAAAACAGTCCCTGCTGTTTGTGGGCGTGCAGGTGGTGAAATTGCCACCACCACCAGCCACAAGAAGCAGGTCAATACAACTGAGCCCAGAGCCCATTTTCTTGGGAGACTGGCATTGTATGTGAACTGGAATTTCCTGTAAACCAAGTGCCCCTGCAATAGAAAGAAATGTCCAGGAAACAGCTGTGCACATGCAAAGCGCTTTTACTACTTGCCTGATGTTTTCCTCAGCATCACGTTTTCATATTTTTTTTTACATGCTTAAATCCTGTGCAAACAACCTTTTTCTCACCAGCTTCCTGTATGACAGTAGCCAAGAGAAACAGCTTCATTTGGGGTGATCCATTTAAGCCACACACCATATTGTCTGGGAGTATGGGGACCTGGGATTATTCAGTGGAGGTTGAAAAATGTTAATATTTTATCAGCCACAGAGTAAACAGATAAAGCGGAAACCACTTTATATTTTTCTGAAATGTTAATAATGGCCTGATAATCTCCAAAGCCTCCATACTTCCTGTGATTCAAAAGGGACTGCATGTATTCAACATTCACAGTGTGGGCCTGGCACAAGTTACATACCCTCTCCAAGAAAGGATGTCGTTGGTCTGGATGGAAACATGGCACAGAAACTAAAAAGCTGGTTTCTCCAGGTTCTTAATGGAAACTGGAGAGCCAGAGGGAAAAGTAGACAAGGTGACTGGCAACCCTAGATACCTGACTGGAGCTTGACCCACACATCTCCTTAGGCCTGGGACCCAGCAGCACTAGTTTGAAGCCTAGAAAGACCTCTAAGTGGCTTGACACTGTGTAAAGATTATCTTCTTTAATTGTTGAATTGTGGAAGGACTTGAAGATTTGGGTCAATCCTGAGTTATTAGAATGAGATCCACAATGAGGCCTGTGCAAAGGGCATTCCCTATTTGTGGAAAATAGGTTTTGCCAAACTAATGTTATATTGTTTCTTGATGGAATTACAACCTTCATTAATAAAAATACTTGTGTTGCTACAATACATAAGGCATAAGGTTTGTCTGCGAGACATTCTGATAAAAATAGTAAGCACTCTGCATTTCTTGAGTTGATTACAGTAAGGGAGCTGATAGAACACAACACAGATATAAATGAAGAACTGTGATGAAATGGGGCTGTTTCTGGTGGCACCTGAGCAGGCACTGCTCTTTACCAAATACTAGCCAGTTTCTTTCTTCAGGATATTGAATCAAATGCAAATTTAAGTAGGGATAACACCTAGAACTGGCTCAACAAGTGAATGTGGTAGTTGATCACAAGGATGTAGAACAGCTCTGTAGACTGCTGTGGAGCTCTGGCTTGTTTGATCAATATGCACTTGAATTTGACCAGATGAAAAGAAGAAATAGCCAGTGTGAAACTGATGGTCCCATTTCTAAGATGTGAAGCCCTAAAAATATTAGAAGGAACCTGGGGAGCAAAAAACCATCATCTTAGAACTATGTCTAAGAACATTTGAACTTAAAAGGAAGAGACCATTGGGGAGATGAAAATATTTTATTTGTCTGAGGAATTAGTGAGATCACTGCAAGAATATTCTGCCCTGCTCTTGGACCTACCCTCCAAAAGGATGCAAAAAAAAATTGGGATGCACCGAAAAATTTACATCTAAATGAGACAAAGTTTGGAAACTACTGCAGATAATAAAAGGCTTATGCAATGTAATCTATGTAGTTCATTGAGGAGAAGCTGAGAACAGCCTTTGAGGAAAGCTGCAACATTTTCTGTGTTCTTTTTTTGCTTGGATTGAACCCAAACTTTAATGCCTGACATCCTTCATGAAATGGATCTCCTGCTCTCTGAGCTGTTCTCATCGCAGTGATCCTAAGCTCTAATGAATCCTATGCCAAAGGTAACATGAAGCTGAATTTTAACTGAAGATTGATTACGTTTCTTTCTAGGCAAATCATTTGCTGGTGCGTGCACACACCCTGATGTCATGAACAATTTCTCCTTGCACCCAGAGAGGCCATGTGGCTGAGAGGTGGTTAGAGAAGGCGAGTACTAAGACATGAGCATCCTGGGCTCTAATCCCACCTAAGCCCCTGCCCAACATTTTGAACCTGAGCAAGTCATTTAACCCCCTCAGCCTCCAGTCCAGCTGTAGAACTGTGCAAAAATCAAAATCTTGCTGAAAAACAGATGTTGCATCTTGGCTGAGCTTTACATGTCTACAAAGTAACTCAATGAAAAGACCTGCTGGGGAATGCAGGCAAGCGGATGGATGGAGACTGATGCAAACACTGTAAATTCACACAATTCACACGGATTCTTAGGTATAAATGGGGAGCAGCTTTTCCCTGATGATCAGTTTATTCCAGTAGCATCCCCAGCATCAAATTCACAGAGATAGCACGTACAGTGCTGCCAGCAGCCAGGTTTTAATTTTGTGGATTGACAGTCTTGGCAGTGCCACTGCCCTGAGTAGGTGTGGTGGGCGCTTTCTTGCTACCATCTGGTTTGGAGCATATCAGTGAGCCCTGCCACTGGAAAGCCCTCTGTTTTAGTTCATAATTATTCATGTGCTCATTTTTCTTGTTTGGTGAATGTTACATGTCAATATTTGGTCATTGCTTTGGAAACACCAACACACATGCAAAGGGAAAGGAAAAAAAATCAGACAGTATTTTAATGGACAACCAATTTGGCTGTGTTTGCCCGTTTGACTCAGGAATGCGAGTTTGTTTTGCCCATGTGCCTGCAAAAGGAAACAGGAATTGAAAAGGGAAGTGGTACCAAACTGTTTACTTGAAACTCTGGGCAAGAGTGGGAGCCAGAACATCTGGGAATCTCATCAGGCATCCTCTGTGCATGCACAGCTCTCTGGAAGAGCCTGGGGCCAATGCTGCAACAGAGCTGTTGTGTTTTCAACCACCTCCGCTTCTCTCCAGGGCTCGTGGGGTAGCCTGACCTCCTCTCAGAGGAGTTCACTAATGGTGGGCAGTGAGGACCAGAGACACATGCAGGAATCTGAGGCTCACTAGGTTGGACATGGAAGAATACAGCATCTCTCACTCATAGATACAGTTACTCTGCTTTTGGGTGGGTGATACCTGCAGTGATGAACTGGTGTAGTGTAAAGGCTTCCTAGGTTAGATGCTGGAGGGCAATACAGAGGAGCTGTGACCATTAACATCAGCTTATGGGTCTACCCTGCCCTCTTGCTTCAATGCATGTGATGCTTTTGGGCTGTGTGTCTCCTGAGAGTGTTTCCAATCAAAGCTATGTAACTCCAGGTGGTGCAAGAGGGATCTCTCCATCTACTAGCAGCAAAAAGCAATGGACCTCTGGGAGTCCTGACCTTCCCATTCATATGCAACTTGCATTGAAAAATCAGCTACAACAAAAAGATAATACTGAAAAATCTTTTGTTGTTAAACCTACAAAACACTGGTTACAAATGAAGTACCAGTTAATAGTATAAAAAACTTCCCAGCATTTTTTAAGCTTCATTTAAATTGCTGCTGATAATATGTATCTGTTGCATAACAAAACCTAAATGACATTGGGATTTTAATTACAGGAAAGGACACGGGAAAACTCTATCAGTTTTATATTTGAGTTATACTCAATTTGACAAAAAACAAACAAACAAAAAACCCACAAAAAAACCAAAAGAAAATGTGGTGACTGTGATCTCCAAGGAATATTAGTTGCTTCATATATACCAACAAATTAGAGGAAGTATCTTTTGCTTCTGTTGTTGAAAGTGGAAGAGAGGGATATCTCACTGTGATTTGGAGGAAGAGCCATCAATACAGGGAAGAGTAGTTATTATCTGTTGCACTTGGCAATGGGTACATCCTGAATAAAGACACAGGGATGTGCATGCAGAAACCTGAGAAAAAGTCTAACCTGAAAGAAAGGTCAGTTTGTGCTGCCAGTTAGGGCTGCAGGGTTTGTTCTGCTCAGATTCTAGTCTTTCAGTATGACATTACCCTTTGTCAAAAAATGCCAAGACTCAGTGAAACCCTGGAGAAAGGGGAGACTGCACCAACCCCCAGGCTTTGGCAATAGTTACAGAAAATAAGTATGTGTGTGTATTCAGACCCTTAATTGAAAAAGAAAAATGGCATTAAGTTGGCACAAGTAAGGAATTTTATATCTGTCAGATTTTGCACAGGTCTGTAAATGGCAGAAACTTTCAACTTCTGCCAGAAAAGCATCTGGGTTCCCACATACAAAGCCAGAAATGATATATCTAGACCAAATACAAGAATTTGGGTTTTATGTCAATACAGTTGCTCTGGATACAAGAGCTGACTATATTTGCTAAAACTTGATATAATCTAAAATGGATAATCATTGGTGTGGAGAGTCATCTCTTACATTTCTGCACTCAGATCAGCCTGTAGTGTATAAGTACCAACATAAGACCCTTCATGAGATATCAAACTCATTGACTTATAATCATGCATGTTTGGGAAGTCTAATTTGACCTCTCAGTATCTGTAATGTTTGAACTGGAGATCAAGCATCATTAAGCACAAGGGAAAGGTGATTTGCAGTTTTGTCCTCCCCCTGCAAGTGCTCTCCAGATTCACATGATGGTATTTGCGCATTTTCTGCCTTCTCATGTGGGCAGAGACTAGCCTCCCTGTTTCGGCAAAGTTTGAGGTGCAAACCCCAGTCACCATCAAAGCCGTTGGCTCCAGCCCTGCAGTGCACGGGGCCTTTGATGCAAGGTCTGATCTCCAATGAACAAACTCCACCCATGGGCTTTAGAAAAGCCAGGACTCCATGCTCCAATTGTCTTTATCAAAATGGATCTTACTTTATATAGTAAATAAGTAGTGTATATATGCCACTTTGAACTCTTCATTTTAGGTACAGATGCTTATGAGCAAACATTTTGTCTCACTGCCAGATCTGTGAGTTTAGACTAGTATGGAGGGATGTAAGTAAGGGTCTGGCTGACTCACAGAAATATTTATTTTTATCCAGTAAGCAACATGGAAGCCCAGTATTCAAAACTGGGTACTGTTGAGTGCTGAGAGTAGTTTTCTGTAACAGGAAGTTTCAGGTTTGCAAAACCAAGGAAGCTGTCTGGAGCTTATCTCATCTGTCTGATCATATTTTTTACTAAAAAGGGCATGATTCTTCTTTGTCAGCTCATGCCATGGCATAGACCTCCACAGAGACTGCGAGTGATGCTCATCAAAGTGAATGTAGAGAGTTGTGGCTCGATGTGGCTTTGTGTTTGTATTAAACAGTGCTATAGGTGATGCCTGTTGAAAACTTACCCAGGCTTTGCAGAAGTGTAAGCCCTTTTCTTAACCCATTCCTAAGCAGAACCTTTGCCTCTTGCTGATGTCACCCAGCCAAATCTGTGACTGCGGATTATTTGCAAAAGATGGTGTGTGATTTGCCACCTTAGGCCCACATAGGTGTTTTACTCTGCTTGTCCAGTGGCATTGTTTCAAAAGGGAGGATATCCAGAATTGTTTGCTAATAAAAGCCATCGATAATCATGTGTGTAAAGTTCATGAATTTCCTGACACTTGCCAGTGTTTTCAGGTTAAGCTAGGGGCTGTCCAAATTCTTGTAAGTGATAAATCATATGCCTCACCCTCCACACAACAGCAGAGCCAAGTTTATTGAATAAAATACTCACACGGTGCCTATTCATCTCCTTGTGGTTAGGATCCATTCAGGTGAGCACAGGCATCCAGTTAGTAGCTGGCATGCTGTTTGCTGGCTCAGGTGGAAGCAGCCTGAGGTTTCCACTTATACCTTCTGATGCCCAAGTATCAATGGTTACCTTCATGCCCTTGAAAGTGGGTTATGTACAGGTCAGAAAGAAGCCAACAACCAACCTAAAGCTGCTTTCTGTACCTGCCAGAGGTGGATTTAGTCCATTCCTCTGCTTGCAAAGTTGCTATCACCAGACCGTTCATCTCGGGCTGTAAGTCCTCTAGTCCTTTTTGCAACTCTGTGTGCAAACAAACTGCCTGCTGCATCCCATAAAGCAGACTGTCACAATAAATATTTAACAAGAATATTATTGTCATTGGCTAGAAAGAAAGATGCTGTCTAAATGATTGTTTTCCTTGAGTATTTTAACAGAAGTTTTAGTTCAGTGTGAAGAGCAGCTTTGCCTCCTTTTATAAGAATTGGCAGGAAGAGGTAATATTTTAGCTGACGCGTAATCTATCTTGACTCTATTGCTTTTTTATTGTTTGTCAGAAAAGCCCTGGGGGTAAACATTATTTCTTTGTCTGTTTGGGCCCTGGCTTTGTGCCAAGGACACATTTCTCACACCAAGCATGTTTCTGCATACCGGTGGGGGATAGACTGGGTGAGGACAAATTACCAGCTCTGCACACAGGCCTCTCAGGTGCCATTTAAACATCTGTGAAGAGGTCATGGGAGTCAGAGACTGTGAGAGGGAACAGGCTGCAGGGAGCTTCCCAAGCTCCTCTGGAAGTTGTCAGCTGGCGATTTCAGTACAGCATCTCACACCTTGCTTCCAACACTTGTGGCTGAAGAGCTGCAAACCACTCAGCCAGCACTTAGGGAGGCCAGCAAGCCAGACAGATACTCTTGCTGTGTGTATAGATGAGCCCAGTCAATGACTTAGCAGTGATTTGCTGATTCAGGTGAAAAAAATTCCCTCACTTGATATCCTGCAACATTCAATAAAGAAAGAGCTGACGTTCTCCGCAAAGCTCTGGAGCTTTACAGTTTGGATGGAGAGCTCATTTCCCTAGGTGCCAGCTCTGGAGTCAGTTTTCCTGGGACTCCAAACACAGAGCAATTGCCTGGCATGTTTGTTATCATCTGCACTTAATAAAAGCTTACAATTCTATGTCCTCTTCTGTCCCACCATCTCTCTATCATCTCCTCTGTGAGTTGTTGAGATGTTAAGTCTGTGCTTTTCTAGCCTCTTCAATTCCTGGGGCTTGTATGAGCAACTCTCTCTCACACTAAATGTGAACAACTCCAAGATACAAGATTTCCCACTCAGGAGATTACTAGGGTACTACTGCTGAAATGCAGCCCAGTCCTCATCTTCTGCTACTCCTAAAACTGAGGTAGAGACTGTTTGGCCTGATTTGACCAATGTAAATACTTCCTTTCTATGTTTCAAAAACAGTTGTTTCTTGACTTTAAGATGATTTCTAGCCAAGGTTTGGTTTATTCCTATCGCCAAAACCAGGTTAGTTCCTGACATCATCCACTGGACTCATTGGTATTAAAGCCCTTACACTTGGTCTCAACATTTGCTGTGCACAGCACAGTATCATACAGATGCGGGCAGAAATCCCAGAGAACAAGTCCTCAAGAAGGTGACAACTGCCCAGCCTTCTTTCTCTGAAGACACTTGATCTCTATACAGCAGAAAACCTGGAGCAGAGGTCTGCTCTTGCTGAAATGTGGGATATTAATTGTTGATAGTTATAGCTCTGCATTCTCTTTTCAAGAGAACTGTGCCTCAGAACAGCAATGAATAGCCAGGGGTTGTCAGTGAAATCCTGTGTTTTCAGCAAGGTCAAAGTCTTTCAACCAGATCAGAGGCCCCAAGTATCCACAGCCTCTCAAGGTTTCTTTGCCAACCAGTGAGAGCCTTTTTGTTCAATGAGCTCAACAGAATTTTAAGAGGAGCCAGTTTAGCTCTCAAAGTTCATCTAGGCTGGCAATATGGAGAGACCTCAGAATGCTCCTTCTGTTCAGCAAAGGGATCCAACAGCCCCAGGCGGGTACTGCTGGATGGGCAGGCAAGAAAAGCATGGTCTCTGCCCCTGCTGACCTTCTCCTGAGATAAGCAAGATCCATGTGTTCAAACAGCTGGAAGAGTATTCCCTAAGAAAACCAATCAAGGAAAGAGCCCATCTGTTTGTGTATGATTGGTATTTCTTCACCAAACCAACCCCTGTTGCAAAAACTGGTTAGAGATCTGTATCTCCTGGGCACCCTGTGCTTTATGCTACTTCACCTTGTAGCTAGCCTCAGAGCAGTCCCACTTTACAAGATAGAAGTGCTTTGCTGAACATGAGACTATGTATTCCTCATTGAAAGCAGGCAGTGATGAGAGTTAGTAGGAAATGAACCTTTAGATCAGGGGGTTTTGTAAGGAGACCTTTCTTCTACTACACCCCTTTTTTCCCCCACAGCTGGCATGTTGGGGCTTTCTAATGCTTAAACCAGCTATAACAGAAAGAATTTAAATGGAATTGAAATTACAAAGGAGAATGTGCTCAGAGCTCCTCCTTTTGTAGGGGTATAAGCAAAGAGAGTGAAGCAAGGACAGCCTAATATATTTGCTCTTTCAGGGATGGGTGCAAGTACTGTGCTGTTGTTTTTGTTGAAAGCTCTGGGAGCAAAGGGATTTTTGTCAATGTTTTACAAGTCTCTGGATGACGGTTTGAAACTGCAGTGAGAAATGTGATTCCTGGCTTAGCAGACAGGTTCTGCAAGTCAAGCTTTCTGTTTATTTTAATATTTCAGGGATCCTTCAGTGTGTGTCACATGGACAAAAAGAAAGGGGGAAACTCCTCCTCCGGTATGAATTGTCTTAAAGGTGCCGAGTTCCTGCAAGCCACCTGGCAACCCACACTGTCCACTTCCCAGTCATACCATCTCAGCAGGGAATTCCTGCTGGACCAGCTCAGATCTATGTATATACCTGGCTGTGAACTTGTACTAACACCATGAGTATGCTCAAGCTAAATAATAAGCTAAAGCTAAAGAACATCCAGCTGATGAGTTCTAATCAACTTCCAAGAGGAGTGAGAGAAACCCATTGCCCAACACATTTAGAATTCTACCAGCACCAATTGCACATAGAACTGTAAGGAAGGAGGGACTTGGATGCACACACAAGGAATCCTCTCCATATCTGGGTAGGTGATCTCCTGAATCAACTACATAAAGACTCCAGAGCCAACTGTAAGAATATAAAAATATTTAAGTTCTAGCTCTAAGTGCTCCTACCTGCTTCTAATGGCCATAACTTGCAGTTGCTGAAAGGACCATAGAGGGTTTGCTCCAGTGACTGAGACTGCAGTGTAGAAGTGTGTTATCCTAGGGACATGGTACATATCTGGGGTCAGCCCATCCTTGCAGTTAATGTTCTTACATGCAAGTTTTCTACAGATGCTCGTGAAGGATGCGATCAGATAGCTGCTATATGGTGGTCCACATAAGCTAAATTGGCCATGCTTTTTCTGTCCAGATCCTTGAACTGTTTTAACAACTGGAAAGGCTTTTGTTGGAGAGTCCACCATTTTGGTTATAATTCCTCTATATTTATGGTTAAGTGATTGAATTAATTGACTGATGAGCTGCTTCTGAAATTCCTCTGACTTTAAAATGTCTTCCAGAAGCACAAGTGCAACTGAGCAGTCAGCTGTTGAGTCTGTATTGCTATCACAGGTGGGAGAGTATGTTTCCTGAGGAACTAGTTGATTTTTAGAAAAAAAAGTTTTTCCTTGCTCTCTAGACCAAAGTAGTTCTTGGGTTTGTGCAGTTCCTGCAGAGCTTCATGTCTCTTTTGCCTTCCTTCCTTCCTTCCTTCCTTCCTTCCTTCCTTCCTTCCTTCCTTCCTTCCTTCCTTCCTTCCTTCCTTCC